>JANTCA010002746.1:0-22320 GCA_024741275.1 Chironex yamaguchii | reverse complement strand
GCTTACGTTTTCCTGTTTTCCTTGCTTACGTTTTCCTGTTTTCCTTGCTTACGTCTTCCTGTTTTCCTTGCTTACGTCTTCCTGTTTTCCTTGCTTACGTCTTCCTGTTTTCCTTGCTTACGTCTTCCTGCTTTCCTTGCTTACGTCTTCCTGGTTTCCTTGCTTACGTCTTCCTGTTTTCCTTGCTTACGTCTTCCTGTATTCCTTGCTTACGTCTTCCTGTATTCCTTGCTTACGTCTTCCTGTTTCCCCTTTTCACCTCTTTTGCTAACAATTTGTCATACTTTGTCTTCGTAGACTGATGAAGGATTTCCGCCAATGGATCGATTCATGTGGCACCGAAGGCTCAGCTGAGGTGACGTCTTATCCCTCACTGGAATATCCTCTTTTCCCTCTTTCTCGTGGATTTTGTATTTCCCTGAAACGGACTCTAGACAGACTAGAAATAGTTTTACAGGAATCTCGCCCTTGAGTATATAAACATGAGATGTTACTATTACCAACCATCCAACAAAGATAGTGTTCGAGGCTTTGCAATTGTGCTGTATTTCATTTTATGTTGTGCAGTCGAAAGTTCACGTATTTGAGTTACGAGACTTTGTTAGTATATTTTTCATCCGTTACTCTCTACGGACAGCGTAATTGTTTAGGGTAACCAAGAACGTCACTGCTCATCTATCTTAATGGGGCTTGTGCCAGGATTATGCTTGTCTATTCACATCTTCACACAGGGAGAGTCGGGCAGAGATGAGGGAAATGAAACACAAAAATGTAGCGAGTTGACCGGGACTCAAAACCTTTTTGTTTAGTGTAGTGGCAGAAGTTGTGGCTAACCCCTTACAAAAGTGACCAGTTAATGATAGTATTATTTATCATCTTCGACCATTGTATTTAGTAGGGGTATGATTGTGACCTTTAATGCTCTTCTTACTTAAGCAGGCATTTTTCAATGCTAATACCAGTGGTTTTTGTTTGGCTGGGTTGCTTCTAGTACCTTTTAGTAAACTTATATTTGCACTTGTCTGTAGTGCTAAGGTATAGTCTTGTTTTAAAACGCGATTTTACCGGTCTTAAAGTGATTTCAAGTCTTCTCTTTGTGCAATGAAATAGGGTGATAACTTCACCAGTGAAATTCCAGCGCATTTAAATATCCTACCACAAGTTTGATCCTGAGAGTTCTGCAAAAACCACGATTCTAGCTAAGAAAGTGCGGTGAAATAACTATCTCCACCCTTTCTTTGTTTTGTAGTCCTCTCAAGGATTATACATTCTCAAGTATGTCCACAGGATAAGGTTCTGCAACACTGATTTACTCATCGCTGATTCAACAGTAGGTGCTACAACTGCGGAGAGTTGAAATGCGAAAAAAAACCAACACCGGTGGTCACAAAAATTGTACCTTGGGAGGGTTGTGATTAGTTCACGTTGTTGTCGTGAATTTTGGAGCATGACTAAAACCCTATGATTTGAAATTGGCGTGTAGATTTCTAAAAGGGTGGTAAAATAACAAATTAGTTGTACACCAGCGCAACAGCATACTGTTAGTGTGAATCGCTACGTTAAATTTAGTTTATGGGTGCACGAATTGTTGATTTGTTTTCTAAGCAATCTTGATTTTGTGTACGACCCAGAATGCATTTATACGTGATTACCCCGTACAGTTTCATCTGAAATCGTACCTTTAGGTACGTACGGGCTTATTGTTTCCACGAACGTGGGTCCTTTTTGAACTGACTTAGCCGAAGTCGTGGGGGTAACATGCTCTTTGCAGGGTGGTTTTAAAACAATTGAAGAAGACTTGCGCTAAAGTGCCAAGATCTTTATCGCTGAATGATAAAACAAGAAGTATATAAGATGTTCTTTGATTACAATAGTAATAGAATTGCACCTACCATGGTTGCCGTGAGGAAATATTAGGAGGAAATTCGTAGAAATATGAAGTTGTTAGTGCAGAAGAAGAGCCGCCATGGCACAGTTGACGAGACAACGATCCTGCAAGGTCGAATTTGAGTCATCGTACAAGAAAATGCCATTGGTGAGAGCAGGTAGTGGGAATCCCATCTAAAAGAGCTAACTCTACTGATATTCTCAAACCTCGGCATGGGCATCAGCTACGCTTGGTAGCATGTATGTTACCAACAAAGGAAGAAAAAGTTAAGGATTTACAAACACCGAAAAGATGCTAGAGACATTTTCGTGAAAGACAGTAAACTGAAAACATGAAAGACACCGAAACGAGTTTGAAAGTTGTTGAAAGTTGCATAAACAATCGAAGTAGAAAGTTGTTTCTATGACGTATATTACATATTGAGGTCGTGCCCCTCAGTAGCACAATGTTAAGATCATAGCATGGAAACTTGTTTCCCATCCGTAACAATTAGGAGCTCATCGACGTGCTCCCACAAGCACAGTTCCAGATAAGATCTGCTTAAGTGAATGCATTTGGATATAGCTTGTGGATCTTATGGAATGGTTCTTGGCGGATCTAAGGTTTGCTCTTGGCGAATTTAGTACGGCTCCAAATTGAATTGATCTCGAGGGAACGCGAGCTTAATTTTCACTTGGTATCTAACACCTCGTATATATCGACAAGCATGACGTGTGGAAGACACGTCAGTGCACACAAGGAAGGGACCATTAACGGGCGCGGCTCATGTTCCCGATAACTTTTGAAAGGATTATCCCGAAAACATTTGACGAGTTCCCTATAATCTTCCCTTCCGGTTTGCTGCCAAAATCTTGTGTATATAAGTACGAACTCCTGTTTATTTAAAACTGCATCTTGGTTCGCGTAAGCGTTGCAAAATCTTCGCCTTATTAACATGAATTTTATTGAAAGGCTAACGTTACATAAAGCGTTTGTGTCATGTCTATTTTCAGCATTACCCGTTTACGTCATTTTATAAGTATGAGTAAACTTTGCTGAAAGTATTTGCGAAAACTTTGCCAAGCACTGTAGTATCTGTAATATCGGAAAGGTGCCTCGTTCTCCTTTTGGCGTCTAAAGTACTAACGTGAACGTTACCTTGGAATCAAGATCGTTTGGGAACACCCTTGCAAGACTGTTTAATCTATTTCAATTTCTGAGGGAAAATGTACTGCATGCAATGAAAGATTGGAGGCATTTTTCATTGCAAATGATGTTTGCCAACTTTGAACAGATCGCCCTGAAGCAGCTATTGCATCTTGTGACAAAAGTCAAATTTGTCACAATTGCATTGATTGGCAAGAAAGTCCACTCTACTTTGAAGGGGTCTTTTTCTGCTGAAACTCCCACAGAGAAAACGTAGGGGCAATTATATGACCTTTAAAACAGTTAACGAAACCTTGTCTAGAGGAACATTGTATACTTCCTGTTCAAGGGGAACGTGGAAGTGTTATTGAATACTCAAAGCGATTAAAGCATCTGGAATCTTAGTGAGGTTTATATGATCGGTTTCTCATAGGAGTGGGTAATTAATATACAAAGACAATGTTGCTTTCAGAAAACAAATTTTGAGCAAGTAGTAACAGTTGCATTAACAGGTGAAGCAGCTGAGAAAGAAACAAAATTTTCGCAATCAGCTAATACGGTCCATTGTACTTAAGTCAAACAAAATCTACAAAGAAAAACAAAATATTACATAGAATTTAGAACATAAGGTCGTTCTTAATGGAATTGCATGATTGTAAAATGACCTGAGTTCTCCTTCTGCGCACACTTCTGGTTGATGCCCTGGTCAGTAACTTACGCCACCTTATTCCAAACTTCCTTTAAATTATGTAACGATTTTACAAGTTGAAAAGTGGGTGATGAAGAGCAACAAGCATTTGTAAAAATGAAAGCTGCTGTTACATTTGATGAAGAACGTTGATACTATAATCCAAGTGCGCCATCTGCGTTTTAGTCTGATATGTCACCAGTGATTTGCAGCCAACAATAAATAGACAAAGCCTACGACGAGTGAAAGTCATTTACAGATGTAGAAAAGAGGTACAATTGAATCTCTAATAGCGGCCACTTTTAGATCCAAGGCCAAGTGGCCGTATTGGGAGATGGCCGTAATTCGGCGGTTTATTAAAAAGATTCACAAAATCTTCCCCTAAACGCATTTTGTGTGTTTCTATGTTGTTTTGAAGACACTTGAGTGCCCGTAAAATAGTCGGCCTTTGACCGGCAGCAGTAAATATATCCGTAAATTTACAAACGAACAAGACTTCGGTAAGAAGACAATTATACAGGTTCAAATTCAAAACAAAATAATTCCCAAATTTTGTAAGTTATAAAATGACAAGTACATAGGCCTATTCTATCTCAATTTCCTCTTTTTTCTCCTGTCTTCTTTACTTGCCTCATTGAAGGATTTTTCTTTCCTTTGATCTTCATACGTAACCAGTTTATATTGAAGGAATCTCTTCTAAATTCAGAAAGACAGGCACTTCCATCCCAAAGCCTGCTCCTCTGTTAACTGGTTTTCCAGTTATTTTTCCTGAAGTTGAGTTGGTTGATAGTCGCAGAAATCGAAACAAACAATTTGTTAAAGTATCTATGACAACATATTTGGAGGAAATACGAGTGAAAAAAAACGAAACAGTCGTTTGTAACACATATTTAATGTGGAATAAATAGACATTTTAACATTTAAACATTTTTATGCTTAATTTGATATGAGCAAGTTTGTTTATGTTGTTTAGCGTCATTTTTATTTTGTCTGTTTCTGTCAGAAGCAATAACGCGCGATCTTATGAAAGTGCTTGTTAATTTAAAGACCGAATTTCAACAATTTCAGGAAAAAAATTTTTTAACTAGTCCATTCGTGTGGCCGCTTTTAGGGCGAAAATTTGGTAAGTTTTTTCATTTGGGACTGAACCAGGTGGTCGCTAAACGTTATTGGGAGGTGGCCGCTGTTCAGAGGTTCACCATATAGGCATATGATATAGGAAAGCGTTTGGGACTGAATGTTAGTGGCCGTTATTGGGAGGTGCCCGGTAATCGGAGGTGGTCGCTATTAGAAGTTCGACTGTATTCACAAATTTGGAAAGTTTTCTTGGCAATCATTTTTGGTGTTTCTGCAACACATACTTGGACAACACTTTGCACTGAAGACTGACCGCAAGTGATTAAAGACCATTTTTAGTGACCATAAACCACGTCTACAATTGGTTAAATAAGAATTAAAGATTGGACTTTGAAACTATTAGCGTACAATTACACGATTGTATATGGCCCTGACAAAGACAAAAATTGGCGATAACGGCCTATCAAGAAATTATCGCAAGAGAAATCTACTAAAGTAGAGCTTTGATGCTTTTTCACTCGTGATGGTATAGAAAATATGTTACACACTGACATTATAGCTGCAAAAGCAAAGAATGGTCTAGATACTAAAAGTCGTTTTGCACTACACAAATGAAATGACCAAAAGATTTGGTACCTTACTACAACAAGATAGCTGATATCTCTATTCAAAATGACATGAAATCCGGACGTTGCATGCCCATATCAAGGCAAAATGTTTCTGGTAGTAGTTGATGCCCTTTCTAAACAATTGGGTTTTATGCCTAAAAATTCTAAAAATTTACTCCGAAAAATTTGGCAATGGCATGAACACTATGTCACCGGGTAGGAATAACAATGAAGTTAATTTCACGTTGAAGTATAGTAATGAATGCGTGTTTAAAGTTTGTGTGAACAGTTGTCTTTTTACGACAATGCCCTATAGCATATTTTTTATGCTATTTCATGTTTTTTTGTATTTTGCTAAGAACTGCTTATGAAACAGATTTGTTTTCTTGTGGTTTGTTTTTTTTTTCAATTAGTGTTACAATTTCCTATTACTATTTCTAATGGAAACCTGTCTGCCTTTCTTGAGCTTTTACTATCCCACCTGCAATGAAGAAAGCAATACGGTAGACGAAGGCATTTTATTACCTGTGTTTCTGTCTACCTTGCTTCTTTTACCAAGTACCATGCCTGCCAACCAACCTACTCTGTACTACGTTTTATGCGAAGTTAGCCAAAAACATATAACTTGCCGTTGTTAATGAAGCTTATAAATCTTCAGATTCCAATGCTAATTTGATTTAAGACTCACTAACTGATATTCTCTATTCAGCTGGTGCTAGCCTGAGCGTGTAGATCCAATACCTTAATTGATTCATGACTTAATTTGTCTGCCAGGTTATGTAATTGGGAGAACTGCCGTATCAAACATCTTGCGAAAACTCGATGAAATTTTGTAAGCAATTGTTGGTCAGGTCCAAGCTCCTAAATTTTCTTGCATTTATGCACAGACATTCGTAACTTTTACAGTGTTCAATTTACTCCCCTTCTTTTCGCGTGAGCAGATCAAATACGTGTCAGTTTGCCTAATTCGTACCTAAATACCTACAAGACCGTAGCTCAAGCAAGTTACCCATCAGAATGGAGACGTGGACAAGCGCAAAAAAAAAAGGTTTTGGATTCCCAAATGATTAAATTAATGGGGTTGTCTTCAACGTTTAATATTCAAATGCTCTGTATTTTATTTCATTTGATAATGTAAGCTATCAAACCATTATTTGTCAAATAAAAAAGTAAAGCAATATTATGTCCCTTTTCTCCTGCCCATTTACCATGGAGCATAGCTGATATTGAATTCTTGTCAACAAACTTCCTGTCCCATTGATGCTGATTGCACAATCGGTTCAATAAATGCTTAAATGAGGTAAAGAAGACCAAGTACCAACGATAATGCGATTTAGATTAACGAGAACATATCGGTTTTTAAGTATGCTATAGTAAATTATTCTAAAATGAATGAGAAAATGTAACGCTTACTCAAGCGGAATTCTTTGAAACACAGTCTATAAAATTTGTATTAGCAAATACAAGTAGGCGGGAAGAGGCATGAGAAAATTCACGGCAGATAAAGTAATAGATTTTGCCTCGACTCCAGTCCTATCCAAACAATTTATTGACTTTGCCTCGTTATGGATTAGGAACAAAAGGCAAGCGTGCTAGCATTCTCCTGCCTACTGACTATGGAGCATAAGTGATATTTAATTCCCTATTTAGATTCGATCATAATGGGCAATTGTAGTATATATACGATTTTTCTCGGCTTTACAATGCACCACTTGAAAGTCCCCTGTAAATCATCTCATGAATCTTCCACTAATCTTTTTATTCTGCTTTTAAGCCGCAACATTAATTCACGCGGATTTAATAACAATAAGTCAGCCAAAAAGTCTTCTTCCCGTTCCGGTTAATGCTTTAAATCTTCATTTGACTTCATTTTGGATACTGCCTCCCGCGTATTAAACTTAATACAGTTACACATATTAAATGCATCCCGTATTGTATGTTCATGATTCCAGGCTTAAACATAATTCTGCAACTACAAATTTCCCAAGGATAAAGAGTAGACACGTAGACGATTCAAATTCGTCTTTGTTTATTGAAATCTATTTTATGTGAAAGTTTTCTGCCTAACTCAAAGATCCGATCAGAGAGAGCTACCAAAATATGTTCCAGCTATCACTCAGGGATCTAAAAACTATGTTCCAGCTATCACTCCGGGATCAAACTAAGCAAATTTTGTTTCACAAGTGATCTTCAATGAACTTCGAGTCCGTGAAGCTGTCGAGAGCGATAGAATATCGTATAATAGCTTCAGTTGAGGTGGGGGTTCCGTCTTAACGGCAAGTACTTCACTTTTGTAGAAAGAATGGTCAAAATAGGTCTCTTCCAACAATTTTTTACCTGCATAATGTACACTGTCACCGTGTTTCCTCCGACATCTCAAGCTCCTTTCACTGGTCTTTCAATTACGCCACAGATCAAGGATCGTTATGTCGATCTATGTTACTATGATGCTAGTTGCTAGGATGCACTTCAACAGTTTCCTCCATGGCAGCTAATGGTGAATGTGAATATGAGATAAACCTTTAAGGAAGTACAACAATATCAATGCAATGAACTTGATTTTCGTCTTCTAGGCTGTGAAAATTGTTAGTGAAGATGACTTTAAACAGCCGATTCAAGCAGTATTTTTTTTCGAAAGAAAAGACTTGCTCTATAAACAACGTGCCAGCAGCAACAGATAAATGACTGAAGAATAAAATGTAAGGGATAACTGTTGAAAGCTAAATAGGTATTTGACCTGAATAAGATTAGGACCAACCGATTTTTATTCCGATTAGCTGTAACAGCCAAAATTGCTACCTCTTAAAACTAGATCATTCGAAAATGATTTTAAAATAATATTAAAGATCAACACGAAGTGACAGCTACACTATCTGGGACTTGCATTTTCCAGGAAGACGTCACAGTCTAATTTTTTTGCTATTTCGAATCCTTGTTTTATAGAAAGACTTCGGTAGGAAAAACAAACAAAAAGGTAGCCACATCTTCACTGGAGCTCAGTATTGGAGAAGAACATACATCAAAACAGATGTTTATAGAGAGGTTAGGAAGGAATTGTTGCAGATAATCGAAATTTTTTGAGACGCAAATGCTTTAGCAAAACATAGGTAAGTAGCTAGCAAATTGGTAATCACTTAAGATATCTCTTTAACAAGTTGTCGTGTCTTTTAACTTGACCCCTCAGTTACTTTATCGGTAGAAAAGACCGAGTGAGCTGTCTGTTATTATAAGTGATAGTGTTTGGTATTTAGTGCTTTCCAGTTTTCTAGACAACGCTTTCCTAAGATATTCTTAGGCCCGAGCTACAAGGTAAGATATTGATTTGAAATTTGAAAACTCTCTTCTCAAAGTACGGAAAGCAGAAATCAAGAAAGCCACAAAGATTAAAGTTTTTATAGAAACCCGTTGAGACGTTCCCATTGTACGGTTCAGACTCCTGAACTGGTAATGTTACGCGATCAAATAAAATTGGTAGGTTTTACACTATAATGCCAAGCATGGTGCAAAATGTATGGTGGCGTTTCCATATATGCTCTTCTATGCACATCAGCAATTGTAAGGCGATACAACATAAGAAATTTTTCCAGGGAGCAAAAGTTAAAAGATGACATGGAACAGAGTGAGAAAGGACAGTGTAAATAAGGGTCCGAAACTGATTTAAGATAGCACGTTGTCTGTTATGCTACCTTACTCTGTGTATTCCCCATTTTAGAATAAAAAACAATTCTTTTTGATATACAAACAATATTTTGAACTTATAGACATAACTTTAACTATGTTGCGATAGATACTTCTCTCATCAACATATGCCTGACGATCTAACAAATGCTTGATTTTAAGTGTAGCTCAGACAAAGTTTGCTGTTCATGACATGATGAACTTTTTTCTTTAAACCTTTAACTGAGACGACATAAGCTGAGAGTCTCAAAAGAGACTTAAATGTGTCTCGCAACAGACGCGACCGTCTTACGCTTGGCAGTCCTGATTAAAATCGAAGAAGTAAGCAAGTAAGTATTAAGGCTTTGAGATACAGGATGTATTGACATTTTTTATGATTATTATTACACGACCCAAATCTTGCAAGGACTTGATGGGCACAGCACAATAATCAAGTTTGAACATTATGATGTAACTAACGTACTACGTAGGAGCTATGGAACAGAAGCAACAGAAAAAGATCTGCATATAGCTGACATTGAAGTGTCAAATCGTAAGTAAATCGTGTCCGATCTACAACAGATCTTAGACTCTGGTCATAAAAGTGTGCAAAGATACACTGAACAACATAAGGAAACAAATTCGATGAGCTGCTAAATGTGAGCATTTGATTCGTTCGTTCTCATGAAGGTGATGTCGTCGAGGCTCTAGCAGACAACCTACTCCACTCTTGCCGACGTTATGCAAGGTGACAGCATTTTAACATTGGCTTGCTCGTCCATCTTTTTATATCGTCGGTCCATTCCGCCCTTGGCCTACCAACTGCCCTCCTGCCTTCCACTTTGCCAAACATGATGTTGATTGCTAATGATGCGCGGCGGCAGCTGACGTGTCCAAACCACGTCAGTTTTCTTTTCTTCATAGACTCAAGTAGTTTTTCTTGCTTGCCGTCTAGCATCTCGTAATCATTCATCGCCGACTGGTTGGCTCGTTTCTCTTTCCAGCTCACTCAAAGCATTCTCCTTATGCATTTCATCTCAAAGGCTTCAATTCTTCTTTCAATAGGCTTAAGTAAGAGTCCAAGTCTTGCATCCGTATAGACGTACTGAGGTGATCAGCGCTTTCAGCATTTGATGATAATGAAGAAACTGGTGACATGTGCTCACACAATAAATGGTCTATAACGTTTCCTGAGGTCACACCAATAGAACCTTCATAAAAGATCCCTTCGTACCATATTGCTCTGTCTTTCCACTTTCTTGCCTGGTGTCTGATTTTAAAGCATTTTATAACCTTAAACGGTAGTTCCTCGATGACTGACGCTTCAGCCAGTAGATTAAAAGACTGTAAATTTAAGGAATCTACCTTTAAATGACGATGTAGACAATTCTTAGGAAGCTTCTTTTTAGAAGGTTTAGGTTTTTCATTAGATTTGTCTTAGGGACACAAGGCAATAGTAGCCTCCTGCTCGATCTTGGTTTGTTTTTGACTTGTCTACGTACTGTTAGGTATTGTCTTCTGATTGGAGTGAGCTGAGGTACAAATTTGCTTGATACATGATGTATTTGAATAAATTTGACAAAATCTTCGATGAACGCTGCGTCTTCCTTTAAATCTGGTTCTCGTTGGGTTTGCTCTTGCTTGGGTAGAAGTATGGACAGATTGCTCATAAACAAAGCTAGTTGCGGCATAGACATGGTGCTTTAGCAACACAAACCAGAAAATATACTAAATCGGAATTTTTCTACTCTAAATATATATAGGACAAAACTACAGTATAGCTTCTTTTGTTATCATTGCAATTGAATGGACAGGAAACCAAAGCACTGCAGTCATATTGCATTTTTCCTCAAATCTTGGGAGCTGGCACAAACAAAAATCACATTCTACAAGAAATACTTTTGTAGACTCGGGAATTTCATCCTCAAAATTTTTGCAAGTGACCTGAAAACTGGGGGTCCTAATAAGGCCTGGTTGTGGGGGAGAAGTCAAAATTAATAAACGGGGGACGTTTATTTGGCATCTAAGAGTACAGCGCGTTGTGGCAAAGTGTTACAAGGATGCCCAAGTTTTAACGGAAAAGCCCAGGACTTGGTTCTTCCACAGTCAAGGAGGATCTCTTATCGAATGGAAACAGATTGGCCACGTATTTTCTTAAGACGGTTTTGATCACTTAAGGGAGTACGATAACGTTACAAAACTAAAAAGTTACACAGCTTCCTGGAAACGTTTTTCTCTGGCGGAACAGGAATGATTCCCTGCTCCGGACTATTTTGCATCTATTTGTACAAAACATTTTTGCTCTGAAGTCAATTAGGTAGTTTCTGGCTAAGTAGTTTCGATTTTTACCTCCAGCAAGGAGGTTATGTTTTTGCCGGTGTTGGTTTGTTTGTCTGTTCTTCTGTTTGTCCGTTTGTTTGTTAACAACATAACTCAAAACGTTATGGATGAATTTTGAAGAAATTTTCAGGATAAGTCAGAAATGGGCCAATTTAGAAGGAATTAATTTGCTGGGGATGATCCGGGTCAAATATTGGATTCTGGTTTACATTTTCGGTAATGAAACCTTCATAGTGCTAGTGAGGAAGTCTTTGTGGGGGTTAACCGATTTACCATAATTGGCAAAGATAGCTTGATGATCTAAATAGGAAATCATCGTTGGGAAAACCCATGTTGTTTGAATAATCATGCTGAATTGGCGGGGATCTGCGCTCTCTGAATACTCTTTTAGTTTTGAGAATGTGTTAGTTTAACTTCGTAAAATTACTGTTAAATTGATGCATTGAATTTGACGGATGAAAGCTCAAAAGTGATTCAAAGATGAGGCACAGGAAAAGGGTTGGTGTGATGCGCATGCGCTCTTCCCTATCAACAAGTGAAACCAGAAGTATCTGCTTCCTCCGCCATGTTGAAGCCATAACTAGCAGTGACAGTGGTGTAGGAAGTCACTTAAAATTATTTTGATTTGAAGAGTTTACTTGCAGGTGTAGTCGTTAATCTAATACATGTCAAGTTTCTCAAGGGATTGATTATAGTTTGTGACAACCGTGGAAAGATGGCCTTGCGTCGTTCGGTAAAGAATGTAGTCAAGAATTTCAGTGATATTGAAGTGAAAGTGCGAGAGGCAACATCCAATGATCCATGGGGGCCCTCCAGCTCTCTAATGGGTGACATTGCAGACGCCACCTACAATGTAACGGCATTTTCTGAAATCATGGGGATGCTCTGGAAGAGGTTAAATGATCATGGAAAGAATTGGAGACATGTATACAAATCCCTGACCGTTCTGGAGTACATTATCAAAACTGGCAGTGAGCGAGTGGCACAGCAATGCAGGGAAAACATATTTGCAATTCAGACATTAAAAGATTTCCAGTATATCGATAAAGATGGAAAGGATCAAGGCATGAATGTTAGGGAAAAATCCAAGCAGCTTGTAGGGCTGCTAAAAGACGAGGACAGACTGAAAAACGAAAGACAACGTGCACTTAAAGCAAAGGAACGATTCGCTCAGTCACAAGGTGGGG
Organism: Chironex yamaguchii; assembly: GCA_024741275.1. NCBI lineage: Eukaryota > Metazoa > Cnidaria > Cubozoa > Chirodropida > Chirodropidae > Chironex > Chironex yamaguchii. The sequence continues at coordinate 9,750 of JANTCA010002746.1, read as the reverse complement.
TTGGAAATTCGAATTTTAAGGGAAACAAACGATTTGGGGGTGGCCCAGGGACGCGTTTTTCTGATTCACCCACTACACAAGACGATAGTAGTATTCCGTCTTCTCGTTCCTGGGAAGTAGACAAGCCCACTGAATTTGATCGACGCTCAGCGGATGGACGATTTTCTTCCGAACTGGAGAAGGCGAGGCCGTCAAATGAAGCAGAAGAGGAGATGCAGCTACAAATTGCACTCGCTATGAGCAAAGAGGAAGCAGACAAAGCCAAGCAACTGCAAACAGGAGACGAAGAACGATTTAAGCTTGCTTTACGGGAAAGTCAACAGAAGCAACCTGCTTCAACTACTTTTCTTTCGCCACCGGGACAACATGCGCAGCCGTTGGAATCCGGAACACAACCTGCGTTGTCTACTCTTTTGGATCTGTCAGAACCCGCCCCGTCGTCGGGTACCACGCTGGTTTCTGCTGTGGATCCATGGACTGGTGCGGTTAACGTACCGTCATCATTAACGTCAGATCCTTGGGTGTCGCAGGGAGCTGACGTAGCCCCCACTAGTACATCAAGTGATCCCTGGTCGTCAGAACCAGTTGTTGAGAATACTGCTGCACCTGACCCTTGGAGCGGAGAACCTGCTGGACAAGATCCTTGGACTGGCGGTGCAAATGTGAATGATCCATATGCTGCCACCTCAATTGAAGCGACAGTTGCACCCACAATGAATGGCTTTGACCCAAGAGGCCTTAACAGCCATCCTCCTGCACCATCATCAGGAAACCCATTTGATTTGAGTGGTATGACAGGTACACTACCAGTGACAAATCCAGAACCCAGTGGAGATTCAAAGGGGAGTTTCTTAGGGGAGAACTCAAGGCTGGTAAATCTTGATAATATTCTCGGTGAAAATCATAGTGGTGGAGGAAGTTATGGTGGAAATCCATTTGCAACCAACATTGCTCCAAAAAATACGAATCCTTTTATGCAGGATAAGCCAAAGCCAAAGTCCATAAATGAACTACGAGTTCAACAGACTTCATTTACATCTACATCAAGTCAGGACATTGTGGGTGGTGACATGTTGTTGCCTGCCCCCCTTATACCAAGGTCTACTGCTGATCCAAGTGAGAACAATCAAAATACAAATCCTTTCATGTAAAGTCAGTCTTTATTAGAGATGGCAAATAATTATAGTGTCAGTCCCTGCTTTCTTGCAGTTGCCATGAAGTAAGAGGTTACTGATCATAGGTAAAAGCTGCTTCTGTTTGCTGATATCAAGTCAGTATTTATAGAAGCAACTTTGCTGCCTTTCTGTAAACGACCATGCGCAAGTCAATATTATTCATCTACAAGGTTACTGGCGGAACTTCCCAAAGTGGATCACTGTACTGGTTGTTGTATAATTTCTTGTTGGCTAACTATATTTTTATTAGTAATATTTTGTCAATCTCCCACTAAATTTATGGGTAGTAAATTTGTTGTTTAGACAACACAGTGCCACATGTATTTTCATGACTTTATTGGCCACAAAACCTATACCAACATATGTGTAGGGTAATATGCTTTGAACTGAGGCTCGGTAGAGCTAAGAGTAGATTTTGCAGACTGCAAGTGTTGTCAAGAACATAGTTATTTGGATATGTTCCTCATACTAAAACCGAAAATGTCACTGGCCACATTTGTTTTTTAAAAATATATTGTTATAATGCTGATTTGCAAGGTAAATACTGCATTTGCTCCAGTGGCTAAGCAAATGAACAAAGGCTAACATTGTGACCCTTAACATATGAATTTATTGAGTTCATAACTCACCTTACAGTTTTGTGTCATATCTACTAAGCTACAGCAGACTCATGACATCAAGGTTATCGGCAAGTTAAGTGTTGTCTGGATGCAGTTTTAAACCTCAATTGTCTGATCCAAGGCCTGTGAATCGAAGGTTATGTAGTTTTGTCATTCAACCGTCAACACTAATGCTTTTGGATTGCTTGTTTTTCTCCACAGCTATGGTAACTTGTTTTTAGCTCCACTTGTTGTCTCAGTTTAGCAGTGTTTACCATTGGAAATAATAGAACGAAGTGTGAATTAAATGCCCTTTACATTTGTGATTGATGTTGTTGAGAAAAGGGTTCAATGTAAAAATTGACAAGAAACACATTTGCATATTTGGTATTGGCTGAAATGTGACTTTGTGTGCTTGATTTCCCTGATGGAATCGATTCAGATACATAGATATATAATGTATATTTCTTGCGTACGTAAGTGGAGGTGTTACATCTTCCCAATCATAGGTCAAGTTTGTCTTGTTAGGATAGGTTAACCAAAGTGGCAAAATGTATTATCTTACATCGTGATCTTTTGTGTAGATGTAATACATTACTTCAATTGTCGATTTGTCTGCTTTCTCTACAGTCATGAGCATGATAAGAATACTCATTTAAATGTGACCATGGAGCAGCTATTTGCATCCAAAAGAGGATAATGTGTTGTCTATATATTTTGTGTAGTCTCCAGTATCATTTTTTGTGTAGCCATCAGTTTGCAAGGAAAGTTTTGTGAGCAACATGACACTGTTTGCTTTGAGTAAACTAGTTTTGTAGCATGTTATTTGTTTATAATCTTCTGATGTTTTCTTTATCACATTCAGCTAAATATTTGACCCATGTAATAATTGGTTACCCATAAAAAAGCCAGTTGATATAGTGCAAACATATATTTAATGACTCACATTGTTAACTAGGAATTATTACACAAGTATGCCACAACGTATGTTAGTTTAAGTTCTTGATCTACATTGTTACTTATAGAACAGTGGCTATCAACAGTAATCATCAAAATTTGCAATTGGCCAGCCCCTTGGTAAATATGTACTCTTGTCATTATACACTCTACATAAATGTTCCATGGTGTATTGAACAGAAGACAATGTTGAGTTTGCAAGGCATAGGAATAATATACTGTGTTGGACATGCTGTTTTTCATGTATATAATTCACTTCTTTGTGACCATTGCCTTGCGTGAATACGACCATTGCCTTTGTGAATAGCATTTAATTTTGGTGGTTTTGATGTTTCTTGTGATCGAGTTGAAGCCCTGTAAGTCTCATGGGCCATATACTCCTGATAAAGCTATCCTCTTAGCTTGGGCAACTGCAAGTGTTAAGTCTATTAGATATGAATAGAAAATGCCATTTATGGTTTCCTCTTGGTATATTCTACAAGTAAGAATTGTAACATTTTTACTTTGGTTATATGAAATTGTACGACCGCACTTCCTAAGTACTTGTACCAGATTTTGATTTAGTAGGTTGTTGTCAAAGAATACTTTTACTGTTTGTGTTTTTGTTATTTGGATCAAGACCCTCTCTGCACTATTTTTTGGTAAATGCAAATCTTTAGTTTTAAAAACATGATGTACAGCAAAACACACAGGCAGATTATATTCCACTCTAGTAAAAAGAGGCAAAAAGTGACCAAAATGCACATAAACCACCCTTTTATGATTAAAAATTACTTTATCCAATTGTTGTACAATGAATCCCCACTTTCTCCGTTGAGCTCTTCAATTTCTTTGGTACTACCCTCCCACTGTCCATATTACCCTTATTAATGAGAGCTGTCAATTGGTAAAGGAAATATGTTTTGTTTACAGTATATGATATAATGTGTTTAGCTTTGCTCATTATTTCATTATAGTGTACAACATGTATTAAAGCACTTATTTGATAAGGCAGAATATCAAAATTTGTGCGAAACATGTTTGTGTATTGCTTTGTGTGCATGCTGTATGTGCGTACAATTACACTGGTAAAAGGTACTAAATGTAAAACAAGCCGTCTTGGAGCAAACTTTTGTGTGGCTTTGATCTGAAACTATTTGTCAGCTCTTGCCCTTTTGTTTGGTTATTAAAATTTGAAGTGTATTAACTTACCCTTTTCAGCTTTGTGTAGAGAGTGAAGAGTGTAACATAACTTATCATGTTGGAAGTTGAAGCTATAACCTTTGAGTTGCTATACACAAGCCCTTTTTTGTTACTTGGTTCAGTGTGCATAAGACAATAGATCGCAAACTGCAAAAAAAATCACTACATTGATCCACATTTTGTTGAACTTTGATCTAGTAGTTTTAAAAGGCAAGGATAATTTACTACCAGACAAAATTTTGTTTTCTTTGCATTGAGCCCTAAGTGATTAAAAGAGAAACTATGTTAAAGATCTACAGGGAAAAGAAAACCAAAAAGTATTATAAACCCTTAGAACTTGAATCATGAACGATTTCCCCTGTGAATTGAGTCCATTTGGTATTTATTAGTTTAATGTTTAGGTTTTTTGTTAGCATGCATTTAACTCCACTCTGTAGACCAGCGTTATAGCATAAATATCCTTGACCTGCAATGTTTTAACTTCAACTTATGAATAGAATGCCTTACCTTTGACGAGTAGTTAATTTTTAACTAGACATGATTATGACATTTTGTATTAAGCATGTTCGTCTTTTCAAAGCATGCAGTCCTGGATAACCCAACATCATTGGTACCTGCAATGTATTGTCACCTTGTAATTTTCTCACCTTTTTTTCCTGGTCAGTATAAATCATCATTGGCATCATCATCGTTGGCATCATTGTTGGCATCATCATTGTTGGCATCATCATTGTTGGCATCGTTGTCACCATTGTCATCCTCATTGCCACCATAGTTGGCATCATCATTGTCATAGTTTTTGCAGTTGTAGTTTTTGTTGTTATTATCACATTTCATTTGCCATTCTTGTATGGGGTGGATATACTGTTATGATTGATTTCCAAGCTATGCTGCCATAACGTAGTTCTGATGGAAGTACTTTATTCTGTCTCAAGTAAATGGATCCATTAGTGATGTTTGTGACTGATGAAAATAGTGCATATCCTTAACTAGATATTCTGATTTGAGTGTTGGAACTGACATTTACACACCGTGTTAACAGATACTGTCCACTATGATGAGAAGGGAAGCATGTGCCACTGTCTTTATTTCTGATGTAACATAAAGTGGAGCTTAGCAAGTTTTAGGTCTTTTGTCCAGACTATGTAACACGACTAAGCAACTCCTTTGCTCATTAGGTTTTGTGTAAGGAAATATCATATAATGAAGAATTTACATTATAGTATTTTCTAATTTTCTTCTGACAAATTGGGCAAGAGGTAACATTTAGTTGACCTGAAGTGTGTATGTGTTATGTAGTTTGGTTTATTGAGCTACTAGTGTACTAGTTTTGTATCAGTTTGATAATGGTATGATGTAACACAAAGTTAAGATAGGAAGCATTTCTCTTGTTTATCTGCCAGGTTTATTGTCTTATTATGATTATTGGAAAATGATATCTGTCAGGTTGCTCTGTTAAGGAAGTGTAGCTACCTGTATTTTGGGTCACTGTGGTTGACCCTTGTGTAACATGGAAATGAAAACTGACTTAAGAACTCATTTGTGTGTATACTCATGTTAAAGTCATGACACATCAATTTTTTATGCTGATGAGAAATAAGACAAGTGAAACAAGAATAGCGTGAGAATTTTCATATTTGATTACTAATATTATCAGTTACAATCAATTGAAGGCTCGTGAAGAGATAAAACCACATGCCAGCCTTAACCTGGAAGGGGCATAATATTGTCTTTTATCTCATGATAGTTTCAAATGTATGGTTTGCAAACAGTATTGTTTGCCATCACTGGTGTTTTATTATAATGGAGTTTGTTATGGATGTGACTACATTTTGTTAGCAAGGTGTGCAATTTTGAGAACTGGGTAAAGGTATCTTAAGCTGTTTGCATTATTTATTGTTTAGGAAATATGTAATGGTAGAAGCAACATGCTAAGTAAGGCATGTTTTCTTGAAGAAGATATTTTCCTTTATGCTGAATTGATTTGTGATGCATTAGTAAGAAAAGATCATTATTCCATGGTTGAAGAAAGGGGGTACCTGAAACAAAAAGCTTGCTTGTTAATGAGGGGTTGAGAAGGATTATAAAAATGTAAAAATGTTTCCCACAGTCTGTTAGCTGTTTCTGTAGGATAAAAGGAAAAGCCTATTCCTAAACAGGCAGTAAGTGCAAGAAATAATGTATGACCAGTTACCTATCTGCTTCATACCTAGTTGCACACAAGGCCTCCACAGAATGCCTCCATCCTTCCCTGTTGACCACAGCAGTTTGTGCCGCGTTTCAGGTCTGCCAATCAGCTTCTTTTCTCTCTTTCTACACCGTCTTTCTGCAGGTCATCTTGGGTCAACCTCGCTTTCTCCAGCCTTCTGGTGCCCACATCGTGACTGTGTTGCAGTTTCTGTCTGTGTCTTGTCTGAGTGTATTCCCAATAAATTTCCATTTTCCTTTCCATATCTCAACACTCAGTGGCAACATCTGTGCTCTGTCTAGGAGCTGCCTCGGTTATTAGTTCTTGCCATCCTATTCTCAGCATTCTCACTTAGTTTCAACCACTTGATCATCCCCCTTGTACATTTTCCAAGGTTGGCAACTCATAAGGGAATGATATGTGTAGAAGTAAATGGTTGGAATTTCTGTCATTAATTGCTATTGAGGCAAATTAATGTAACATTTTGATTGTATGGCTCATGCAGTTTTTTATTGACAGCTGATCAATTGAAATAAAGCAGTTGATATATTTTAACTGCAAAATGATAACGTAAAGTGATAAAATGGTTTCTATTAAGCACAAACATAGATTGATTATGTAACAAGTTACAGCCATACTGCAAAATTTGGTCGATGGAAGAAAAATTGGATTAAATTCTGCATTTTCCGTTTGGATTTTTTTGCGTGCTGAATTTAATATTTAAACAGTGTAATTTGTCATTACTTTTTAAGTATTTGCTTGTTGTAGCTAGGCCAATGATGCAAAAACTTGTTTACTCAAAAATGTGAAAGGGAAAATATTTGATGAAATAATACTGATGATCAATGAATTTGACTCGTATGCATCTGCCTTTAAAGGTAGCAAATGGTTCTGCTAAAGACACTCTTTTATAAAAGACAGCGGTATCCTACAATGTATTGTCTTTTGCTTTCTTTGTTTTGTTTTCATGATCATTTGCATTCGGGTGTGTCTAAATGAAATCCTGGAAATCGTTGGGCACTGAATGATGATTTGAATCTGTAATCTAAATGTAATTACAAGATACACAGTTAGCCCGAAAACTTGTGAATAATAATGAGTTATGTTAATGACCAAGACTGCTTTGCTTGCCTTGCCCTGGTCTCTTAACTTGGTCTAGAGGTCGTAGGAGTGGCAACGAGCTGACTGAATTGCTGTCCTCCACCTATCTTGGTCTTCTGCTGCCTTATCGGTCTCTTTCAACTTCATCCCCTTCCATTCGGTGATGTCGTCAGTCTCTGTTTTTCTTTGCCTGTCTCTGGCGTTGCTTGCACACATGCTTGCAACACTGTTTTGGCTGGTTCTCTTGACCTATTGATATGGCAGTACCACAGCAGCTTGGGACTCCCCACTGTTGTCAACAGATCTTCAAATGGCCCAATTTTTCTCACTATAGCAGTTCGCACGTTGTTCTGTATCCTGTCTTTGTAAATGATTCCCAGCAGTCTTCGGTAGCGCTTCATTTCTAGCTATTGTATCCTCTAATACTGCTGTCATGGTCCAGGATTCTCATGCGTACAGAAAGATGGACATGACGAGTGTATGCAGGAGTCTGATCTTCATCTTCATGGTGATTGTCTTGTCTTTCCAAATCCGGTTCAGGGGAGCCGTCGTATTCATTGTCTGTGACATTCTAGCTAACACTTCTGTTCTTGATCCCTCTTCAGTTATTATTGAACCAAGGTACTTGAATTGGTTGACTTGTTCTTAGTTTTGCCCATTTACTGATGCTATTGTGGTGATATTCCCAAAATAACACAAGTTTTGTCTTCTCACCACTTATTTCTGTTTCGTGTTTTCTTGATGTTTGGACTAATCTTTTTACCAGTTCTCAGAGCTCATATTCTCCCCCAGCAAGCCCACCAATGTCATCAGCAAACTATGGGTTAGAGACTGCTATATAGACTCGAAGAAAGATCCTCACAGAGCTAAGCAATGGATTCTTTGCGCTATTGGTATAAATCTGGCGCTCACTGCCTTTGAAATTAGCTAAATTAATGCTGCTACTTTGCATGTGACCGCATTGGGGACACATTGTCTACAATTATGAAGATTATAGTGGTAAAATAGGCATCTTAACAAAAGAATTTGGCATTTCAAAGGACAAGATGTTTTCTCAGAATTTACAAATGCAGAGCCTAGGTTGTTGCATGTGATACAAGATTAAGTATTTGGATATAATTGCTTAGTTTCCCTTGCAAGCTTAGTGTTGTTTTCTGAAACCTTTTGAGTGCTCAAAGTGGTCAGAATTTCATTGATGACAACAATTTTATACTGGAGATTATTTTGTGCGGAGATTCATTTAAAAGTTTAATTTTGTAAAGGTTTAAATATTACACCATAATCTTGTGATGACGTTGGACTGTCTCGGTGTGTTCTTGGGAACAGAACACCCAACCCCGACAAAAAACCCTGCCTTGTTTAGACAACCTTACTAAGCAATTGTTACCAGTTTGTTTTTATTACAGACATGAAAATTTCCTACTTTTTGGTGAATCTTGGTACTGAAAGTTTCGTAGTAGCGTTTTAGGGAACAGAATTTCATTACTGGCAGAAATAAAGCAAAGAATTACACAAGGAAGCTTGATGTATTTACTACATCAAAATGCAAAAAATATAAAATGAATCAACAGAAAAACGAAACAAATCTAATCGAAACAGGAAGGAAGTATTTCATAAACCTCAATGTTAAGATCATATGTATTTATGTATATAATGTCAATTCCATCTATTTATTAATGTCAAGGTAATTATCGCAATCATATGAATGCCAGGGCGCACATTATTTAACTTTTGGTTAAAGTAAGAAACATCCCCAATGAACCACCAATAATCATACAGTACACGAAGCTTTTTCCCAGGAGTGCTACGATATGTGAGTTTTTGTCATTTTGGGTCAAGTACTTAACAAAGATTGACCTTAGTACTGAGTTTCGATTAAACGAATGTCTTATGTATCCAAAAGAGTGTAGTCTGTTAAAGCCAGACTAAGCGACAAAAGCTTTAAGCTGCTTAGAAAATGTGTACAGTAATGAATATTGAAATAACCACATTACATTTGATAATTAGTTCACTACCATAAATCAAGCATAGTTTGGGGGACACTGGCTTGTTTGACAGAGACGTTATCGAAAGTAACTTGCCACATCGATCTGTGCTAAATTTTCGAACTTTCACCACAAACAATTTTTTGATGTTAGGTTTATATCAAGCGCGTTATGAGTCAGCTAAGGTAGGCGGTACCCAAGACGTATCAGTGTTTTATTTTAATATATACAAAATCACTTTAACAGAATAAACAAATACTGGAAAAATGCTGAACGTCTTGACAACTCTTACTCAAAACTCTTTAAATGTCCTCTAAAATCTTCTCCAAATTCTGTTCAATCCTTCTTCTGCATCCTAAAATATCGGTCACAGGTAAATACAGTTAGCAGCAGGACATGATTTTGGTGAAAACCAATCAAATGAAATCAAGTCTGCATCTCAATAATACTAAGATTATAATACTAATAATAATAATAATAATAATAATACTAATAATAATATAATAATAATAATAATAATAATAATTTTTTAAACTTCAAATTTTATTATTTTTTTTTTGATT
>JANTCA010002745.1:0-11164 GCA_024741275.1 Chironex yamaguchii | reverse complement strand
AATAGCGTTAAAAATTATTACTTAATTCTGCAGTAAGAGCATAATTATGTTACAAAATAGGTGGTTTGAAGCCTTTCATCCACAAATCTGTTGAGCTTCAAAACATAATTTTACTCATTGTTAGACTTACATGCGTCTCCCTTCGCATGCAATACATTAGGATAATTCCTTAGTTTTCTTCAACTATTAAATATTTGATAGGTTCTTAAGATAAGTAAAATTCAATGCACGATAAGTCTCAAGAAAACCTATCTATAGAAGGGTACATCTGGCCGCTCCTATTCTCGTCTGAGTCCATCAGTTAAGGGCCATCACAGCAATACCAATCTCAATGTCGTCCTCATGCTTCATGGAAATAGACGTGCTCTAGGTTCACATTGTCAACTCACGTATTGGCAAAGTTAATGTCATTATAAACATTGACCTTAGTTCGTAACTCAAATCTGTTTAGAGAGACCACGAGTAATTTCCAATGATCAACATTCACTTATGGGGAATCAATGTCAAATCTTAGACAGTATTTTGACAGAAACTTAGTGATCTTCATCATACTTTGTTCGTGTAAATTGATCTTATATTTTTGTACCTGAAAGTACACACAACTGTTACATACGATAATAAACATAGTTCACGTTAGTTTGTGGTGACATTGATCACTAGAAGTACCCTTCAAAAATTCAAATTAATCAAAACAATCCTATCTCTGATATCAAATGGCAACCAAAATTACTCACGTTGGCCTAGAACAGTATCTTAACACAATCTGAATTCACACATTTACTGTACTATGGGAATATTTCTGTACATATCATAAACACAGACTGGGATATTTTGTCTCCTGGCGTCATAGAACGTGCCAATATCTAAGTAAAAAACTTGTTGGCAACACGAACAACTGTGAACACGAACCTTTGGCTCAAATAGTAAATGAATGTGACCTAAAGACCCAAGATTTCAACATGAATTTGACAACTGTGTCTAAGCGTGAAGTTTATCATCCTGGCGTTTTTCCCGTTAAGCTGCAGGGTCTGCCCTTGTAAATAGTCGCTTGGATAATATCTATCAAGACCAAGCGGAGTACTATATGCATAGAAAGAGAATGACGAATTGCAACCTCTTAACTCGTGGTATATCTATAGAGTGTTGAACGAGTGTTATTAAAGCAGTGCTTACCTACTTCAGACTCGAACCAGGGCTGTTTCATGACAAATTGTACCATCCACCAATATTGTGGTGTCTAACTATTGCAATCACTGTTATACTAGACATACAAAGCGGCAGGTGATTTGTGCCTACAAGGCATCCATTCGCTCTAGTTTTAGACAGAAGTAGACAGTATATTATTTGTAATAAACAAATGACAATACATGGCTGTAATCACCTTAGCTTCGAACCTGGGTCTTACGACTGCCAATCTGACGCCTACTGAACGAAACAGCTGAACATCCCTTAGTCCCTTATACCCTGACCATCAATTCATGTTCATGGGTCGAAAAACGAAAACAAGACTTTATTTTGAAGGGAGCTAAATGTTCTACTGTTATAATCAGCGCCATATTGTAAAATGCCAACGTCTCTAATGTAATATTTACAATGTACACGGTAAGTGTCTCAGGCAAAACACGTTATTTGGCATCGTTTATGTCAGGTTTAAGGCAAAGGAGTTAATTGCCGATGAAATTACATCATTGACAAGATTTAGATTGATCAGCTGTGTTTCGAACTAGGGTCTTTCAATTGCAAACTAAATACCTTTCCTGCTGAAATAAACAGCTCATTAGTTATTCTTGGGTATTTATTCCCGAATATCCATTCTTACAATTGAGTGGGTATCTTTTTATTACCATCAGAGCTTCAAGTACACAAGGCAGTTTTATGATGATCCTGGAACACGTGATATTATCTCAAGCTTCACATAAAAACGTCGACAGGGCGGTCTTGTTTTAAGGACAGAAATTAAGATATGACGACAACCACTAGGGCGTCAAACCCAGGTCTTACAACTGCAAATCTGACGCTAAAGAGCTCAATGGGAAAGGTCAAAAGACTATTAGCCATTTAAACACCGATCGTCAGCTCCTGTTATTGGGTGTCTGTCTATTGGTGTATACGCTGTACAAGCGGCATGTATTTTGTGCCTACAAGGCATTCTTTTATTACCGTTTCCACTAGTTCCATATAGAAATCAAGAGGGTGATCTTGTGTTAAGAACAGAAATTAAGATCTAATGGGACGCCCCGGTGGTCATAATCATACCTTAATTCGTGTCCTTAATCTCTAGGTTATCAATTGCATCTTTGTGTTGTAAAATAAACAATAAACAAAACAACTTTTGACGTCAAGACTGTGTCTTGTTTGTGCATTGGATGATGCGAAGGCGTCTGATGCCTTTTCATGACGAATTACATCAGTACCAAGTCCCTTTGCGCTCATGATGACATATTTAAAAACAGTTTCATTGTTGATCTCAGGTGAAGGAAAGTTAAACGATGAAAGGATGAGTTTATTACCAAAATGGCGACAACGAATTTAGCAAACGACTGTATACATCGCCTGGGGTCTTCAGTGTCTCCAATCACTAAAAACAGATGCTTCAACAAGAAGGCTTCTTACTGATGACGTCATAAAAAATAGCAGACAAGCACCAAGCACATTCCTGTAAGATACTGTGGCGGAAACACAACAGGGATGATAGTAATAAAAACTCCAGTTAAGAATGCAACCAAGTTAAAGCTTTGTTATCGCATCTATTGAGTCCCTCTCTTTGGTACTGAAATTAGGTGCAAGGTTTTGAAGCTCTCATGAGCTCCAGTTTTTATCCCGATAGCAGGTATGAAATAGGTCATAGCTATGAAAGAAAATCGCGGTAAGGTATTAACATTTCAAGTAAGGTCGTTGACTTGGGCTTCACCAGAGGATAAACGTATTCCTTTCATTTTTGTCTTCGCTCAATATTCATCCAGTTGCTTTTAGTTAACTCCAGAGAGATACTGTAGACAGGGACGTACAGTGTTAAGCAAAGAACGAGAAACGAAAGCTCTAACACCCCAAGGGAGCGACCTCGGTATGCAATTTGTTGTTGGGATACGTCAAGTTCCTATTATAGGAGAGAGGTCAGATTTGCAGCCGTAGCAACCCGGGTTCAACGCTCCGTTGGTCATGATCATACCTTAATTTCTGTTCTTAACACAAGACCACTCTGTCGACTTCTATACAGAATTACCACGTCAGTTTCCTCCTGCATGTGTCATGTGCTGAAGGCAAATTTTACTTCTGAAGACACAGTTCTTCTACGATATCTGAAAATAGACTCACTGTGACTGAAGTAGTATTTTGAGCCAACACAAAGTGACCTACAGAACTCTGTTGAGACACATACCAATGAAACACGATCACTAAAGAGATCTGCAGCATCTTATTCTTATTTTGTTCTCTTGTTTTGAAGCAACTGGCTCCTAGCTGTTTACCAGCAAGTCGACTCTAATTACTTCAAGTGCGTAATAAAAGAATTAGATATACATTGCTAACGATTCCGACAACAGGTGTTTTTATCTGTCAATTGCAGTCTTTAGTTTGCTGGTAATAACTATGACGTAAATATTCTGAATTCACACGATTCTCTCACGGTGTTTTGCTGTTCTGTTACAAGGACTTTGAACCTTTTGCAAGGCGAATGCCCGTGCATTTAAAGGGAGCATGGGTCCTAAAAATGGCAAGGTACTTTATGACCAGCCACGACCATTGGTGATATGTTTTTCAAGTCATTTAAAGGGGGCCAAGGACACTTTGCTATAGGGTAAGGAATAAAAGGAAAGTTTCTTACAAGATTTTACCGGGGCAGCAACAATCTTGTCTTTGCTTCGTTTTGATCAAAGAATGTCAAGTTTAAAGTAAAATAGGCAGAATCAAAAAGAGGGGTTCTCTGTACTTGACTCATCATTTAGTGTTGCATTGTTGCTTTAAAAAAGTGACGGACTTCTTTTATAAGAAATCGTTTGTGCACTGAAACTGGTTTTGCATGGCATTTTCAGAGAAGTTAAGTGTTTTAAGCCAGGTGAAGGTAATTGGCTACCATTCCAAGCTTAAAACAGTTGAGGCCTTTTAAGATAATGTCTGTTTCAATCGCTGCCAGAATGGTGAGCTTTGGGTTGGGTAACAAATGGCAAGAAAACAAAAAAATGGCAAGCCATGACAGAGTAACAACACAAAGAAGGAGTACGATAGATCAAGGATGTTAATTTGGGGTTTGCAACTGCTGAGGGGAATATAATAATGGAATTAGGCCTTAGTGTTTCTTGTCGCTAAAAAGAAAAGCACTTTTATTCTCTTCCATTCTCGTTCAGGCTTACCTATGTAAGAGACGATTAATGTAGTCACATGACTAGTCCACACTGTCTGTACCTCAGTGTCCCTATGTTGTGTTAATGAACATTCGATAATGATTGATTTTAAACGATACAATGCCATACGCGATCAAATGACAATGATGGCAAACGATCACTTTAAAAAAGGAAATTATCGTTTTGTTTTCACTTTTCAAAGCATATCCTGTAGGTTTGGTTCTTTCTCAGGCAGTGTAAAGGACTTCACAGGGGTGCTCTTATTCTAGAAAGTATTTGCAACAAAAAGGTAATCAATACTTGATTCCTACGCGAGTTCGTTGATCCTTCCAAGTCCAAAGTATAATAATTGGATTGATTAAAAGACAGAGATATGGAATAAAATGATCAAGTGCATCACTTCATTAGTATTGCTCTTTTTCAAAAGAGCTGTCTGTAAACATACCTAGAACACCATGAAAGGAAAAACTCGTTACGAGGTGGTAACCTAACGCTAACTTGGTGATTGCGTCTCTCGCGAGGGCGGATGGGAAGGGTTCCTCTTCAATAGATGTCGGTGACTATTGAAGTTGTACAGTTGACTTACAAGTCACGGACATGTTAACATGAAGCAAGGAGAGAAAAGACAAGCAAGAACGCAACTGTTAAACATTTGACAAAGTTTCAACAAAGATAATCACTTTTAGGGGAAAGGGTTTATGGTAGTAGCTATTCTCGTCCCGTTTTGCTGCGGAGATCTTTCAAGCTACAGCAAATATTCGACATATCAATCAAATTTACTACAATTAGTTGTCAACGAGGAGACAGTATACAATCACCAGTAAAACATGAGCTTCTATGTCACCTTTCTCCGTTGTAAATTTTGGACATTGCCCTTAAAAGGGTATGAATACCCTCATGGAAAGTCACTCCGACACTCCAAGTACAGTGATGTACGATGCTACTCCGGGGTAGTTCGTTTAGTCAATAACAAAAGATAGCAAAAGAGACCAACCAGACACATGAATTCCAGTTCTGAACATCTCTTGGTATTTCAGGCAGATGGGACTCGATTTTCCATGAAAGGATAAGAAACAAGACATCACAAAAATAGCAACAGCAATAGCTTAGCTCCTAAAATTAATATTGCTCTCTCCTGTTCAATTTGAACATAAATTGTGAAATTAGTTATCAAATAACATTAAATAGTACACGATTTAGTATCTATACCCTATTGGAGGATTTAAGATATTGTAGGCTGCTAGTTCTTCACTTTGAAAATCAATTCTTTTCGGAAATCATCCGTTTAAGATCCTCTGTAGGCAATGCGTGGAGCATGAGAGAGAGAGAGAGAGAGAGAGAGAGAAAGAGAGACCAAAGCAATGCTGGAACGATCGTTTACGTTGGAATATCCTATATCAACCGATAAATAATTACAAAGGTTTTTTAATGGCTGGAGCAAGACATTTATGCCTTACTTTGTCTGCAGCATAGGAAAATTTGAGATGGCAATACTTGACATTTGATAAGCAGATGTAAGCTAACATCGAAATGAATCCTACAAAATGCCGCTGTGATTGGCGCATGATCGCATTCATGAAAAATTCAATATCCTGTAAGCTGATTGTTATGGTTTTAAGTCTAATTGACTCCACCATGTTCTCACTTCATTTATTTCACTTGGACTTGAATGAGAGCACCTGGCTAACATATTTTTAACCGCAACTCCGGAATTATACATTTATTTTGAACTCACGCCATACTTATGACCGGACATTTAGAACTTTAACGACATTTGCGGCATAACTTAGCTAAAATGTCGTTACAAATCGACTTCTCAAGGGACAATCAAGTTGACATTTCCTGCGCCAAAAGACACATCTTAACTAAAGACATTCACTGAAGGACACAGTATGTCGCATTAATATCTAGTGTCATGTCCTTACATTGTAATGAAGCGTACATATAACTGTCATGTAGTATAGTGTCATACAGTATAGTGTTATATAGTATAGTGTTATATAGTATAGTGTTATTTAGTATAGTGTTATATAGTATAGTGCAGTATAAGCGTCACATTTGCAGTCATGAGATCTGGGGTCGACCCTTCGGTGGTCAGAATTATAACTTCTGTACTTAACACATGACTACCTTGTCTACTTCTATATACAATTAGTGCAAATTGTGATAAATGGATGCCTTGTGGGCCAAAACATAGTCGCTTGCAAATCGTATACATCAATAGACAGAGATTAAATGAATAATATTCTTTCAACGTTTACTATCAAGGCCTTAGATTTGTAGTGGGGAGACCCGGGTTCGACGCTCCAATGGTCACAGTCATAAATGTATGTGTGCTCCACAACGCAATGTAGTTGAATATGGTACAGAATAGCATAGTACAGTAAATTAAAATGCACAAGTGAATAATATAGTAAAGTTTAAAATAATACAGAACAGGAGGATAGCATAGTACGGTAAAATGAAGTATAGTATGGTATAGTTCAATGTAGTGTCGTATAGTATAGAACAGTGTGGTATTCTTTCGTGTATTACATTTATATACATATATAAATGTAATATATATGTAAAACTAAGTAATATGTTGTCAATATGATATAAAAAGCGCAGAGCAGTTTACTAGATAGTTGGATTTATTCAAATGTCGTGAGGATAGCTTGAAACTCAAAAATAGCTGTTGGGGAAAAATGTCATGGTTAAAAGGGCGTACATGAGCACAGGGGATCCTCATAACTTTGATATTGTCTTGTGAATCGCTTTACAATGCCCGCGGCATAATCTGATCAATTGCCTATTAGTTAAACTTAAGTGGCTAAAACATAAAATCAGTCAGTTGGAATAACCATCAATTTTCTTTGAAGTCCTTGCACTTCAAGTACTAAAGTGATCAAGTACAGACAACATTAACATGTCGGCAAAACTGTGCAAAGAGATGAGTTCACAAATATTACTTAGTCACGGAATATGAGAGTTAACTCTAACGAGGTCTCTGTTCTAAAGGCAGCGCCATTTAACAGTTTTTCAAAAGACCTACATGCGCGTTTGATAACGATGAAAATAAGGTGATAAGAATTATTTGTGTTCGTGTTTTGTCACGATGTACTGCACAGATTTTGCATTCTCATGTGTTTAGTCAATGTCATGTCAATCGATTCCAAGAAAGGAAATAGTTTAATTGCTTGTTGGTTTTTTGGCAATGATTCAACAATTTACATGTATTTCTGGCTCTCTGTCTCTTCAATTTAATTTTAACTTTAAAACTATGCTCAAAGTATCAAATGAAATTACTGCATTGTCATATTCCTGCAGAGGACCATAGGATGGGACATGTGACTTTTTCCTCAGTTGGATATTCCGTTCATATGGTTTCAAACTGAATATATTTCTTTTATAGTCTGCTGTGACACGTTTCCCCTATATTTGTTTATTATAGCAGTTTAAGGCTTGGATTTTTTTTATCCGAGAATTTAATCAACGGTGACCGGCGTCCTGCTAAGCGGCTTTTTCAATGTGGATTGCTTTCACATGGAGCTCAAAACGGCACGCGAGTCGTAAAACTCAAGTTTATCCAAATGACATATCTAAAGTTAAAGTTATCTACTAAGGACCAATTAACGCCTTTTCCCGCAGAAATACTATTCTTTCAAAACAAAGCACAATTGTTATTTCTTTTTCACGCTCAGCTGATATAAATAAGGCTACTGAACACACTTTGCAGTACATCAGCTTGGTGAAAGACAACGGTGGTAGGAACGTGGTGGACGTGTTATTACTTCCGCTTGGTAGTAGAAAAGATCTTTTTAAGAGAGGTGACTTTGGCGATCACAACAGTTGATGAAAAAGAGGGTCACTGCTGCTATTATATAAAGATACCCCATCTTTATTGAGGCAAAATTTCAATTTCAAATTTCTGGTCATTTAACGAGAGGCTGTTGAGCAGCTTTCTAGAATTCACGGGATGACAACGATCAA
Source organism: Chironex yamaguchii (assembly GCA_024741275.1). Taxonomy (NCBI): domain Eukaryota; kingdom Metazoa; phylum Cnidaria; class Cubozoa; order Chirodropida; family Chirodropidae; genus Chironex; species Chironex yamaguchii. Next base: position 2,852 of record JANTCA010002745.1, on the reverse strand, counting down.
TTTTTCTCTCTATTTGACACTCTTAGTTGTGTTAGCGTTTAGTCAAGTGCATGGCCTATGTGATCAACGTCCAATCGGTGGTGGAGTCAAATGTTGCAAAGCAAGGGATAGCCATTGTTATGTTTTAAATCGGTCCAACGTGACCTCCACAAGAAAGATATGCTACTGTGATGAATATTGTAAAGTGACCAAAGACTGTTGTGATGATTATGATAAAACCAAAAGTATTTGTGGAGGTGAGTGAAACATCTTTGGCTTTCTAGTTAAAGGCGTCATGTTAATTTGTTTTGGTTTTCGCTGTTAAATTTCGTATTTTGATCTTGCTGCATGATACATCAAAGTTCGTATTGTGTGATATGTTATGGGTAGACGTAAGTTAAGAATGGGCATTTGTAAGCAAATTATTCTCTCTTTATATGACATTTCGCCAAGTAATAACGTGCTAGACTGAAATTCTTAGATTGTTGTGAAGTAGAATGTTCTCCTTGGTTTATTTTCATGTGCGTTATGATATTACCAGATTAACATGTTTAAGTTTTAAGGAAAAATAGAAACTAAAGAGACTAGAGTATTATACGCAAAGATATGCGGGTTTAAATATTGAGGCTTTTTTCAAGGATGGTAATGTCTTAGAAAAGACCATGTAATCAACATTGAATGTCTATCTGGTTGAATGTGTCTGTTCATGACCCACCTGATCTTGCCGATGGCAAATGTTCGTTTCATATTTTTGTAAGCTGATCAGGCGACGGTGTGCGGCTAACGGTGTAAGGTGCTAAGTTTTACAATAGGAGAGCTTCTTGCTGTTCATATAAGATTGCAGTTGTGATACACAATTTGGCTTAAAATGCAAACTTCTGAAATCACAAGAATCATATCGGTTGGATCAGTAATTAGAAGCTGAAAGTAAAAGAACGGTGACCACTTGGTTCTTGGCTCGAGTCCAGCAAACACATAAGTAGGGGGTGGGGTGGGGTGGGGTGATAATGTCGGCAGCGGGGGAGGATGGAGAAGACAATGGTCGTGATAGCCGCAAAGGGTGATCGACGTTGTTTAATGATTGAAAAGGAAGGATTGTGGAAATATTCGATAATTCATCTTAAGCTTATGCTACCTTGCAGATGCTCAATGTTTTAAGCTATTGTAAAATTTGTGGGGAACACTTCTTATTTTGCCATTTGGTTAGCACTGTCACCTTGAGCGAGAGATTCACTCACCAGCTGCCGCTAGCTAGATAGCACAGCTGAGTAGGCATCGGCATCATCAAAGGGATATCGCGGGTTCAAGTCCCTGGCATGACAGTGCTAAAGCAATTACACGATTGACAAATAGTCAGTAGCATTCTTAAGGCCTTAGAGATCGAAAAGAGTCGGGGATGGATCATTCTCTTCTTTCATAGGCCGGGGAATTACACATTTTATATTTGACGTAGTAATTACCTTGACCGAGGATAGTTTTGGATGCGACGGAAGCATGAGATGCTAGCTTAAAACAAATCAAATACATCAGTTGTCTGATGACTTGTGAGATCAACAGGTCAATATCAATGATATTGTATGTGTTAATTATTCACTTAAAATGGGATAGGAACATGATAATGACGACCGAAAGGGCTTTGTGTAAAGTAATTCAATATATATCACGTTAATATGGGGTGGATTACAATTAACGTCTCTTCTTATTTTGTGCTTTTGAATTGGGTGAATCAATTGCTGTTATGATCAGCGAGGAATAAAGCATCGACATAACATGGGTGTTTCATTTTCAGGGTATGAATGAGGCTGATTTTCTACCACCGTGGCCTTAATTCACGAGGACATTAACCTTAATGAATAATTAAGCTGACGGAATACCATTCATTGGCACTGATATCATAAGATATACCCATACGATGGCAGTGTCTAAGGTAACGTAAGACAAAACATGGCAAAGTCGTTGAGCAAGGAAAGTATTTGATGTTGAATTCATGCACGGATCAGTGCTCAGGACTCATTTGATTCATTTGATTGGAGATGATTGATAATAATAAACACACTTAGTAAGGCAAGGTTACCTTCATGTGATGTTATTTCAATGATAAAACTTTATTCTTTGTCCCATTTGCTAAACTATAATGCTATAGCATCGATTTAAAACTGAGATGGGTCAACTTCAGCAGGCCTTGTCTTTTATGTCAACATGGCGAGTTTCCTATGTTACTGACCATCCCTATAGCAGCATGGAAGGAAAATATGTTTAGGCCTTTTATGGGGCAGCCCTGGCTAGAAAGTAGAGGAGAAATAACCCTAGTATAAGTAACATGAATCTTGCAAGCGAGTGGTTGCAAGTTCGAATCCGCGTTCACCACAAACAAAATACCATTGATGAGAGGAAGGTAACGGGAGCCTAGTCAAGAGCTCACTTTCTAGTAAATTCCCTCACTCTGGCATGGGCATCAGCTGCACTCAGAAATGAGTATGCTACCAGAAAGTTCCTATGGGTTTCTAGCTATATAGGAGTAGTGTTGGCTAGTAAAAGGAATATATATATATATAAAAACTTCGAGAAATAAACTTTTAACGTTTTAAACAATTCTCCTAATTTTTCCGAATGAAAATTATTCGGAACGTTAATAAGTGTTTATTTGTTGAAGTTTATGTATATTTAGTAAACACTGAGCTCTTGACATCTTCAGACGAGTGGAATTTCAACATACACTGATAATATATACCAAACGTCAGTTGGGCTTTGGGCTATTACCTACAAGAAGTTCCTGTGACATGTTTGGTACGTTTGTTAAGCAAAATGTCTTTGTCATTGTTCAACGATAGTGTACGACTGTTCGATACAAGTAGATATATTTATGCGTAAAT
>JANTCA010002744.1:0-11164 GCA_024741275.1 Chironex yamaguchii | reverse complement strand
ATTGCAAGACATTAGTATGGCCATATTTTGCAATCGCCTCCAGCTCTGGCCTCCAGGTGCATGTTGGCTAGGCCTGTCATATAGATCGCCCTGGGTGGAACCTAATTACGTGTCAATGGCTCAAAAAACGTAAAATAAAATAGATGTGGTGTGACCAACAAAGTCATGCTTTGCGTTCCCATACCATCATTTCACATTTCACGATGACAAAAACGTACTTTAGAAGCAAAACTGCTGAGATACGGTGTCGTGTTTGTTGTAAATCGTTACTACAGAAGAATTACAGTGACCATCTAAAAGCCAAGCATCCGAAAGATAAACAGACAGACACTACAGAATAATGGGAATGGGATTGATTGTGAGAAGATGTGTAGTGATGCAATCATCAAATCATGATCTATCAATGCTCCCAACGATTTTAACTTACTTATTCATCATACTTATTTTACACGACCAGCCATCTCATAACTACCAACAGTCCACCATACCTTTAGTTTTTTTGACCACCCTTGTGCCTTCCTTTTTTTGTTTTTGGTTTTGTTCTTTGTTGTTGGTTTCCTTTGCTTTTGTTTTTTTTTCATACCCCACATTCTTGCGCTTTCCCACATTTTAGTTTTCACTAAAAAAATTATTCTTCTTCTTTATTGTATTCTGTCAATATAAATATTTCTACAACTCTCTATAGCACCAATTTTGATGATGAAGAATGAAAGGTCTTCGAAATGTTACGGAATGATTATGGGCTTTTTTATTGGAGTGTACCACGTGACACAATAACTTCATTGACACTCAATGGCAGACAAATATGCCATATGCAAAGACTGGTTATTGCAAAGTAGTATGGGGCATAAGAGTATAGACTATTTCTAGCTTTACTTTGTAATGCATTCTTTGAAAAAAAGCCATACCTAAATGTCAGGTTTTTAGAAACTATGGACCCTGATTCAATATCTCCCACTGCCAAAATTGCAAATGTTCATTCTATTCTAAATGCTATAGCTGCATAGTTTGTGAGGCTAAACACTCAAGACTGTCACAAGGAAGTGGTGATTATGACAAGCAAGCAAAGAACTTATATCTATTGGTCACTAAAGCACGGACCAAGTACTCAACAAAATTAGGTTACTCATTTGACACCTTTGTAGTGTAAATTGATATATCATATCAGAATAATAACACAGTTCTGAAGCATTTGAAGACACACTAATGACCAACTCACTGACAATTTCTTTTACTGGGTAGATAAGTATCATTCTGCAATTTTCCACACCTTCCATTAGGTAACAAATGATAACATCACTACAAAATCCCCTTTCCTTAAAAGAAACATCTTACTAGTTTCTATCAATTTTGTGCAAACAAAACTTTTTTCCATGCAAAAACTACGTTAAATTTATATTTTTAACAAAATGGCAAAAACCACTGTTACTTTAGGACATATCTATATTTACAATTCATCTTGATGAATATCAAAATATCTTTTTACAGAAAAATATTTACAATTTGCCTTTTTGAAAATGATGTTATTCTCCATGATCTTTAACTGCCAGGTCTGACTTAAGACTATCATCCATCTAAAAATGAACAAAAGAATAAACATCAACTACAAAGTAACTACAATAGTCTACTACAATCCATCAATTACTGTTAACATCTTACATATACATTTAATATACACAAATTTCAATGTTGGTTGGTATCAAATTCCCAAGCTTTGTCAACAAATGTCATCTTGACATTCAAAACCTGGGCTGACCAAATGTTCTAGATAGCTGAACCTAGTTGTGGCTGGGGATGGCATTAAAGGCATTTGTCTAATACCATTTTTTACAGATTTAGCAACCTCGTTTTTGAAATAAGTAAACAAAACTAAAAATGAAATCTAAATAGAATTGCATCATGTCAAAGGAAAAACAACTGTGCTGTGCAAGGAGACATCCACACCATAGACACTCCTAATTCTTACTGAGAGATTTTCTTTTCAGCAGTGGAGCCGCAATATTGCTATGAGCAAAGTATTAGTTTCACATTTGTAATACCTTCCCTACAAAATTCTTTTGTATGCATCAGTATATATGATGTAAAATTCCTTTGTCAAGTGTCGCTATAAGAATAGGTCGACAGGACCAAGGTATTAGTTTTTCATTTCTAATGCCTTGGTGCCTGAGGCATATTGACTGTCTGTTGGAATAATGAATCGTGCTGTTGAAGGTTATCGTTGGACAACTCAGAACCAAATAGTCTGTTTCAGGGGCGGATCTGGACGTTCGCCACATTCCCATTGGCGATTAGGTTTACAAAAGAGCCAAATTTTCCGAAATCACAAAAACCTTTACTTTTTAAAATTTACTTCTTGTCTCATTAATAGCATGCTTAACTGCACCAAGACAAAAGGTCATGTTTGCAATGCTGTTTACCTATGAGGTAGAACCAAAATTCATGGTGGATATTCCCTTGTCACTGAACCGCTCACAGAACAAATAAGATTTTGTGCAAATGTCGAATAAATTTATCATAAATTAGGCGTGCGCGCACCTAGGAGTTAACAGTAAAATTGCACCTCTAAAATTCTGTGCAAATGTCAGCCAAAATGGGGATTTCCATGGCCAGTAAAAGTACAGTCAAACTGACAGAGAAAACTGATTTTGTGAATGTGGTGAATGTGGGCGGTCCCCCTCATCAAAATTTCGAGTGTCAGATGACCCTGTGAGATGGGGATGACTCTACTATGGGGATGAATTTACTATGACAAACTGAGAGATTGCAACACTATAGATCAAAGGATTGTCCTTCTTGAAGTGTTACAGAAGTGAAAGATGGACCATTTAGAAATTTTCTATAGGACATCTAGAATACTGATATACAGCTGGTATAACAATACAACCCAGGTTTACTACGTAAAACTTAACAAACAAAATTGTTGAAATATATGAGTACCTATAGCTGTGATCAAACCCTTCTGTGCCTTGCACACGTCAATTAAATCTTTCTCTGTGTTTGTAAGAATACTATCTCTCACATCGACATGAAGTTTATAGAAGTTCTATCTTAGTCAGGTCAACTGTGCCCATCTCTCAAGTATACACCACATACTTTTGTGAGTCATAGGCATAGGCGTGGCATAAAATGCGTGTGGCACTGTGGGCATGGTACTTTGGGCATGGCCAGAAGATTTGAATTTTGTGAATGTCAGATTTTGCGCTGGATCCACTCCTGGTGTTTCATCTGCTTTCAACACTAACATGGATGCAGAATAAGATAATGAGACGTCACAAGCTTCGAGTCCAGGCACACCAAGAATAACACCTTGAATGGGATTGTTAATTAACAGAAAATTTGATGGCTTTATCAACACTAAAAAACATCTCACTTTTGAAATCGCAAAACTAGATTTACCAAAGCAGTTTTCAACAGGGAGCCCAGTTGCATTGATCCTGACTGGGGATCTTCGTTTTTGGTCTTGCATTTATTGACCAACAGAAATGGGCAATGTGACAGGGTTTGCTACAATTGTAGCATCTGAGTATGTATCAAGCCTCCAGTTTTGGCTTTTCCTGATGTGAAGTTTTGGTGCTGGTGCTATGATCTGGGCAATTCAGTTTATCTATAAAGGCGGTAACATCAGACATTACGGTGAACTCCTTCCACACAAACAAATGTTTGACAAATGTGTCTATCAATTTTGCTCTCAGTAGGTAGATAAGCGACTAACCTGAGTAACCCACAACTGCCAACAGGGACGGATTTACAAGAGGGTGTAAATTCCCCGGATTTACTGGGGGGTGTATTCAATTAAAAAGGCAAACAAGGATCATTTGATTAAGGAGACAAGGAATGCTTACAAAACAGGAGAGTAGTAGCTTTGTTGCTTGATGTCTGCAAATATCGAATGGGGGGAAGCAAACCCTTGCTTTTTGTGGTAGAGGGGACAACCCACAGGGAAACTACCAGCAGCTTGTTGCACTTTTGTCTCAGTGGGTTCCTTTCCTTGATGAACGGATTTCTAGCAAGGGTATGAGAAAATACAACGTTGCCTAGTTAAGCAAGACCTCACAAAATGAGTTTATTGATATTATTGTTGCTGAAGCCCACTAAGAAATTTGCGAGAAGGCAAAAAATGCAAAAATGTTTTCCATAATGGCAGACACTACACCAGAAGTGAGTCACAAGGACCAGATGTCTTTGATAATCCAATATGTAACTGAGGACGGTGAGGTTCATGAACGTCCGCTCAAGATCACAACACTATCAGACAAGAGTGGAGATGGCTTATCCAAGATGGTCATTCAATGCATTAAAGAGCTAAAGTTGCCAAAAAGTGGATTGAGATTCCAGTGTTATGATACCACTGCATCCATGTCTGGTATCTACAGGGGTGCTCAAGTAAAGCTTTCTGAGCATTTGCAAACGAAAGTTCCATCTATTCCATGTCCTGGACATAAATCTAATCTTTGTGAAGAGCATACTTCTAATGAGTCGCTTCTAGCGCATGATTTGTTTTCTACTCTCCAACAGTTGTACAACTTCATGAATAAAAGTACTTATCGCTTTGAAAGATATAAAGATTATGTATGGTGCTAAAGGGTGCATTGCTTTTAAAAAGCCTATCACAAACAAGATGGACCAGAAGAGCTGAAGCTATAAGAGCCATATGGTCGTGCCATGAACGTTTAATTCGTCTACTTAAAGAAATGTGATCGTGGAATGAATATAATTATGATGCACACCTTACGGTGAAGTACCTTTTGGAAAAGTTGAAGTCGTTCGAATTCACGTTAGGTTTGATTTTCTTCAAGAATGTTATGCTTGCATTGAAACAAGAGATGGAAGTGCAAGGGATCGAGTTTGATCTAGTGAATGGTTTTGACTTTATAAGGCAAACTGCTGAGCTACTCGAGAGCATTCAAAGAGATGAAGGTACAATTGAAGGAGTTATAGAAATACCCCTTGCTCATTGTCATATGGAATCAATCCACAAGCAGAGTATTCAAAGCGATATAGGCCACGAAGGGTTTCATCAAAGTTTGATGAGAATGTATGTAATGCTACTTTTCGCACTTTCAAAGATCAGTACCGCATTGAAATGCTCAAGGTCATTGACAGGCTCAAAAGAGAGTACAGAGATATCGAGAAAGCATTAGGTGAGTCCTTTGGTCATCTAAGATGCCTCTATCCACAACTGCTTCATAAAGCTACAAAAGGTGACTGCATTCTCCTGTGTCAAGTGTTTCCTGATGATCTCAAAGATGCTAAGCTTCTGCTTCTTGACATCAGATATATGAAAAATGATATTATGCAGACAAACCCAAAGACAATCTGTGATGCATCAAAAGTGTTGGCTGGCAAGAGATGCCTGTATTCCCATCTCGCAAAAGCTTACCAACTTACCTTTACTGTACCAGTATCCGTGGCAAGTAACAAGCGTTCATTTTCAAGATTAAAGCTGCAGAAGACGTATTTGAGGTCAAAAAATGTCTGATTTTTGGCTAGACATCCTGATAATCATTGCTTGTGAACAAGATGTAACAGTCAGGATAGACATTGAAAAGCTTGCCGATAAATGGTCAAAACTTAAAGGGAGAAAAATTGAAGTTTGATAATCTTTTTAGAATTTACAATTAAAGCTTAGCAAAAGTTGATTCAGTTGCTATTTAAATAAATATGGTGTAACTTTACAGTTATGGTTGGAAATTTATGTTACAGAAAGCAAAGATTTAAGACATTATAGTGATAAAGTGAAATTGAAAATGATTTTCAAGGCACTTGAAGGGCATGGAACCAACACCTGATCATTATCTAACACGCCCCAATCCTTGCCTCTAAAATCTGCCCCTGACATGGAACAGTCCATGAACAGCTACCAATCATCAAAGGAATCAACTGCAGGCCAATCATCCGAGGTGATTGAATGCTTTTCTCCTTTTGCCCAAATCTCCTTGATTTCGGAATGGTGGCATATTTTGCTTGATAATCTCAAATTCCGGTAGAATGTTTCAAAATACTTGTGTTAACATTTGTTTTCAGAAAGGCTGGGACAAAGTTGTTCTTTCTGTGATATGTCTGCATCAGTTTCTGCTTTGTAATTTTTTGCCTAAAAGAGTGTGAATTCAGCATCTAACATGTATTCTCGAGCACCAAGATCGGCCTCAAAGCCCAGTTTCATAGTGGATGACTGCACCAATGCGAGAAGAGCTAAATAACAACAGATGCAATCAGACAGGTCAAAGGATAAGCACTCTGCACTACTGACACAAAACATAAGGATATTGCAATGCCATTGGTAGTTCAGGTGTCAAAAGGAATTATTATACATCAAATAACATTCTAAGAACATTACATAAATACCATACCTTTGCTAGCATCCTTCCAACATTTCCAAATGTACAGGCTGCAGCAAAATACAGGCATGGTAACCAATACTTAGAGAAGATGCTGGAATGCCTAATTAGAAAATGAGTAAGATAAAAAGACAACTTGAAAAAATTATCATCAGTTGACACACTTCATTAAAAAATATTTTGCAATAAGTTCCAGCATTTAATATATAAAGAATAATAAATTACTCTCAATAATGTATCCTTATCACAACAGTTTAAAAATATGAAAATACACTATAAACCAAACCAAAGACACGATGATAGATACTAACCAAGTACTTAAAGGCCATAGGTAGGAATATGCCCTAAGTTGCTCTGACATCTGCAATTCATACAGCATATTCCTGGCCTGGCATTAACCAAACATGTTCCCATTTGGTCTTAGGGACATGTTGCATTTTAATTACAAAAATTAAATTACTAAGTAAGGTTGTTTTAGAAAGCTTTTGTACAGTTTTTTTATACTTCAAGCACTTGTTGACTAAATTATACTGCTTTTTCATTTTTATTATTGAGAACTTCAAGGTATTCCTGCTGAGAACCATTAGCCTACAGATGAGCATTGATGTTTATTACCATAAATATAAAAGCCAACTATGGCAGAATGTGTTGACCATCAAACCATAAGCATTACAAGACATTTGATCAAAGTCAATTTGCAAGTTGTTGTCAGATTTTATTTCTCTGGAGCACCATCTTTGTCTGGACCATCATCTGTGACATGGCTGGCATAAGATCGCCTGTTTCATAGACTTTGCTGCTGCGTTCGACAGTGTACACCATGCCTTGACGTGGAATGTTCTATGGAAGAGTGGCATGCCGAATTCCGTTCTTGATATCATAAAAGATATGTACTCACCTGTGAACTCAACCATCAGTACCAACGCTAGTATATCATCTCCCTTCCATACCTCCATTGGAGTCAGGCACAGTTGTGTGCTGTCTCCTCTCCTTTTTAACTTTGTTCTAAATTAGGACCTAAATAAATTTGTGAAGTCAGAAGATGGTATCATATGTAGCATGGGTGATAAAGGCCTTTGACATGTTCTCCTTGCACTTGATCCTCCGTGTCTCCAGACAGCAACGTCTCAGGAATGCACAAATCTGTGAGATGTGTACCAAACAACCCAACATCAAATCTGCCATCCACCTGCACCGGCTGCTCTGGCTTGGTCACATCGCCTGTATGCCAGACAGCTGCCTCTGTAACTCCCTATGATGTCATTCCCAACCACTTGATTGGCAGTGCACCAGGAATGCCCCTAAATGCACATGGGACAGTGTAGTGTCCAAAGATCTGAGTTTCCTCAAGAGCACCTATGGATCAGCCAGCTTGAGCCAGAACTACCACTCCATTATCACAGACTTGCAGGCAGACAGAACCAAGTGGCAATGGCTTACACAGAAACAAGCTACAGAGGACATCTGACATCCAGCTCTTCCACTTTAGGTTCAGGTAAGTTCATTGTCAGAAGAATTAAAACTCCTTGTCAGCAAAACAATCAGTTGTAACATGAATGACAGCCAGGGGCAGATAAATGAATTATTAACCTGTGGATCATGCTTGACATATGTCCGAGGCTGGATTAGAAACCAAACATGTCCATCATGATCTTAGAAGGGGTGCACTACAAATGCAGGAAAGTTGCAAGGGAAACAAGGGTGAATGCATCACAAAAACCAACAACAAATAAAGGGTACAAAACTTTTCTCTTTTTTTATAAACACACTGTAAGGTATGAGTCTCCTGCATTAAGTGCAAGGGGTTTACTGAGTAGCTTTTCATTACGCATTGACCCATTTAAACCACAACACTACAATACAAGAACTGTAAATCCACGGTTGACCACTACAACGATGCATCCGGCTCTCAGGCTTAAAAAGAACAAAAAAATCCACTTCTCTAGAAGTACATTTGAAAACAGATTGAAGAATAAGACTTTTCCAAAAATAATGCTGACACAAAATTTAACGAGCAAGTAACGCTGCCACCGTAAGTGAAACCTTACCTGCAAGTAAGTTGTGCACCAATGTAAGTTAGACATGTCCCTAAGATAGCTGCTGCAATTCCAAAGAAAAGACCACTTTTAGAGCCATCAAAGACCCACCACATCATAATACCAATGCAACAAAGAATCGTAAACAAGTGAGCATTACTGCTGTCAAACAACTGAAATTTCTGAAAATTATCAAGGAAATAACGAAAACAGAGTTAAATCACTCACGATCGACAGCAATTTAACGGGATTAACGCACAGAGATTCCGACAGTATTTGCTTTACAAAATTTATTGGTAAAAACATCCGGTTGTAGAAAACGAAGATTTTCCTTCTTGGAAAAAAAGGTTTAAAATTTTTCAGCCTGCAAAAATGAACATGTACACGTTTTAAAATCGATATTTTTATGAAACAATAACCCGATCACAATCTTTAAATCTTTCCATGCTAATTCGATCAACCTTAAGTAACACGAAACTTCCGAGTCGTCATTCTTTCGTTTCAAATTTCAAGTATACTACTCCAACATTGTTTTTGTTTTGAATCAATGGTTATCAGACGTTTCTAGTGCCAACCCAGACCATGACAAATAAATAAACTTAGTATACATACACACAAATTTGTTTCCTGTTTCTTTTAATGAACACATGATATAGCTAATCTAGACATGAGTTGTGTTGACTTACAGGTTAAACTTGTTATTTACGCAATGTAAACAGAGATGATCAGGTGACACGAAATTACTCATGCCGGCCTTCTCGCTGGGATACCAATGTTACTCTCGCCTACCTTGAATGAAAAATTTCTACCCATGCCGATTGCACATGTTCATGCAAGTAAAACGAGTATATAAGCATGGCAACAGAATAAGTTGTAAAGGATACTGCACTAGCGTGATTCAGTCCAATGAAACTTGTAATACAACGAACAACATTTGTCCAATCTCGATGAGGCGAACAGGTACTGCCTCCACTGTGATCAATCCACGGATACAATAAACCAGAAAATGTCGCGAACAATCCAAATATCGGGGGTATCCACCATGGTGATAAGACAATACTTGTCACATCAGTCTTTTCAAACCAAACTTGGACGATCTTTCCATCCGTTTGCAGTAGTTTTACTATAATGGCAACGATATTCCCGAACACGAAGAGGACTCCGGCTCTAAAAAACAAATGTTTGACTCTTTTCGGGCATTTAAGCAAGGAGATTAAGTCATTCATGATAAATAACAGTCACAGTTTTAAAAAGCCGGTTATTTCATGTAACACTATCTTCTATTTGTCATCTACTACCATTCCGATACCTTATTTCTCTTTAATTACTTTCTTCTTCGAACCTTACTTGGTATTTACTTCTTTGGTAATGTCTCGTTTTGAGCACGAGTCAAATCGGTATGCCATGGTTCGATAGCAATTAACCAATCAGCGTCTATCAGCTGATCAGTCAGACCAGTTACAAAATCAAAGGTCAGACCCGCTATGAATCACGTGATATTACATAAAATCAGACCACTGTATTTCTCTTCTTAAACAACATAAGAAATAGTTGCTATATGATAAATACAAGCTCATGTTCGCGGTGAGGAAAGGACAGACTAAAACGATGCAGCCCATTCCCATTTATTATTTAAAGTTACAGAGCGAAAGAACATTCATTTTCATATAAACATATCCTACATCGTTTCTTATTTGATTATTACTCTCTTCCCAATGTTATCAAAATATGTCATTCCTTACACAAGTTCGAGGATGATGTAGGACTAGGACTCTTAGAAACCAAATTTCCGCGCACATCAGCCAAATCAAAGTAGTAACATGCATATAATCGAAGATTTACGTTCCAATTCCGATGGGGTACTTTTGAGCTCTGTCAAATTAATAGTTTTGCAGCTCAACTCAGGTACTTCTTTTTCTTCTCTATTACTTTATGTAACGAATTTTAGGGCCATAACATCACTACCAAACAAATAATTCTTAAGACACCGTCGACACGTCTCGCGAATCACTATCACCGAACATCAAATCAAATCACAATTCTCCCAAAAGTTCAAATAAGTCTCTTTCAACCAATAAAACCAGTAAAAGTATAAGGAATCTTACCGTAAAGTACAGTGAATACATATGATAACCAACATCAACAGTTTTAACCCTCTAAAAAACTCCAGAAAAACCCTTTGTTCATGTTTTACAATTAACTAGAATGTTTGTTGACGTCATACAAGCGTTCCAAGGTTCTGGCCCTTCAATGTTCCTATCTGCTAACTCCCCTATGAGCAAGGTTGCCACTCGTAGGGATTTCTACCTACTGTAGGGATTTTGAGCTCTTTGTAGGTTGTAGGGAAGACCCACGGGAAAAATCATCGAAAATAGTTTGATTTAATGGTAAAGTAGGTTCTTAAAAGAGTTGTATCCTTGTTTTACCAAACACCAACTGTACTCCTCTGTTAATTAAATACCCCTCGGGTGTTTTTAGGCATGGCGAGAAGAAAGCGTGACACATTTTCAGACACATATATCACACTATATTTTTGAAAACTGGTTTCATTTACATGACATTCAATACTATTAAACAATGTTCCCCAAGTATATTTCAGTCATTGAGAGAATATATATGCCGCCTCCTATTAATGCGGCCAACGGCCAAACTGTTCGATCCCAAACAGCAGGATTCTTTATACCTCCACTCAGATAATATGGTCATTTGTATTTAGCCAAACTGTAATAAAATCAAAATAATCTCAAAATTTTATTTTGTCATTTACAATAGAACTTTTCATTATTAAAG
>JANTCA010002743.1:0-11165 GCA_024741275.1 Chironex yamaguchii | reverse complement strand
AGTCCCCTCTAGATCCGCCCGAAGAGAGTGCATTTTCTATATATTATATTGATACAAACTGTGCTTGTATAAGGTGCACTTATTCAGAGGGATAAACTGCATATGATAGTAGACCCAAGACCTCAAAGAAAGGTGGAATCAAACCTACAAGTTCGATCATTTACTGCAGCTAGTGTGGAAATGCTCTACTCTTGACAAATATATGAAAGCACTTGTATGTGTTGAGATACTACATATATCTGACACCGATGAAGGCTTAAGACGAAACATAAAAAAAATTAATGCTTTTCTCTTACTCACCACTCGGTTTCATCTAGTGACACCATATATATCTATCTATATGTACAAAAAAATAATGATAAAACTGGAAAGTTCATTATTCAATCTTAAGTTTCAAGTAAAGAAAAAGTTCAGAGTTACAGTCAACTCTAAGTTCAAAACGTTAAAATTATTAAGAAATAAAGGATTCATTTCTTCTTTGACATCTATTTCAAGCTTAGAATTAATCTGACATGCTTGCAAGGCTATTGCCAACTAGCTGGAATACTCGATAATTTTTGAACTTGTATCTACAAGAATGATTATTTAAGTCTTTTGAAGGATATGTCTTAATGGTTACCAAAATTTTAGGTCGGCTGGTGGTCGATTACATTGTCGCTAATATATGTAATAATTTGGTACATGTATATGCTGGAGCGTAAAATTGTACATTAGAAAGTGAAACCTTAATCTTGTCATTCACTAAAAACAGGTACGTTTACCGAAATTATTGTTTGGCAAAGAGCACTGATCCTTTCTTCTCATTTTTCAAAATATAAGTTGACCATGTAACTAATTTTCTAGTATGACAATGAAAAGAGAAACATGCGTTTTAGCGTAAAAGATGTGGAGAAAACCACCCCTTAATCAAGCCAACACAAGTTTATTCAGAGTAGTTAAGTCCAACAATGGTTGGCGGCCCCGATAAAGATTTCTGCTCTAAATGAATCCAATTTTCGAATTATCTGAAAACCACCTCCCGGGAAAAGGTACTAGCAATTAACGTCGTATCTATACCCCTAAGTTTACCCTTCAAAAGTTCATCCTTGAGTACAAAGGAAGAAACAAGTAGCGGTTAACAAATTAGTTGTTTCAATTAAAGAAATTTTATTTCATTGACTCACAAATCTACTCTCGTGCGGCTATTTAGTAATTCCTCATGCCATGTTAAACAGACGTTTAAACATTCAAGGGAAGAAAAACATATTTTGTAATGAAGAACATCTCAAAAGGTCAGTAGTATTGCCTTTAAAATCATAGAGCTGATGAAAAGCAAATGGCGCAGACATTTGCAGACATTTGGACTTGCCTAATAATCACATGACTAATTTTCATTCGTCTTCGTTCTGTTAATTCAACCAATTAAACTAAAATAAGTCGGGCAATAATAAATCCAAGATCAGACATCAATTCCTCTGGAACAACGGATCTTCTAGCAACGTCCAATCTTATGCAAACGTTCTTGGAGGAAAGCAAATTTCAATAATTTTTTTAAATCCCTACCAATACACATTAATTTGTAATTTAAGACATAACGTTTAAACCATCCTTTCTCTTTTATATTGTTTGATGTCTTAAAAAAGCAAATTTGGATTTACTATCCGCCTTCATGTCTACAAGAAAATCTCAAACAATTACTGCAAGATTCACAGCCCGATCAATAAAACTACAATAAAGGTTGAGGTTGTCTAAAATGTAAAGCTCCGCTAGGGATAACAAAGGAACCAGAGATCTGAGAGTCCCGCCTGTCAGCTTAGAAGAAAAATCCAACAGCAGCTTAAACAGTCGTGACAAACATTGACAAGTAGGAAATAGACACATTCATAAGAATACTAATGTTGGCATCTAAAGTATGTGTCCATGCATGATTCTTTTAGTTATGATGCATGACAAAGATGATGAAAACACATTGCACATGTCAAGTTACATGAATGCTTTGACGTGAAAATCAGTAGCCCATTTTTGAAACGAATTAATCAAGACTGTCATTTTAACAAACTGGACTATGTACCTGAAATATCGAACAAGACCCTAAGATCTAAAAGCATACAACCTATAAAACACGTGTGCTTGAAGACTTACATCTACAGTCTAGCAGTCGAACGCATGAAATGCAATATGGGTACTTCACTATTCTTTGTTATGGCAAAAGTTTAGCACTTTCGAGAAGAAATTTTAGTTGTTACACTTTCGTGCGTATATTATTTCCGTGTCGATTGTAATGTCTATTACCAAGGACATGCTTGACAACACGGAGAAAATAATGAGGTTAGTTATTCGCCGATCAATCTCAACAAACAGTTAAGCGTAAAACAAACATCCTTAACAGTATATTTTTGACTTCTCAAATCCATAGTAAGACATTTTTGCCTTATAGTGTGTCCATGCTAGGTACTGGCTCAAATTATTGTTGCTGACAACCTTCCATTATTCGCCTAGGTGAAAGTCAGACAAAAGTTATGAGACTGAGAACCATCCATTCTAAACAACGATACGTATTTCAAACAAGTCAAGAAACAATGATCTACAGTTTTATCTTGTTGGCGACCTATTTATGTTGCCAACAAGATAGCATGTATTCTTGATAAAACTATAACAAAGTGTAACATAACTAAAATGTACATAACCCAAACAGCAAGTATAGAGTACACAGATATCAATTTTTCCTTTAATGGTCCTTAGCTTTGTATTAATTTACTCTAGAACTTGATTGAAATTGCTATTTTGCCAGTCTCGGTACTTATAATAATAGAATAATTACATTATTGATTCCTAATTTCAATTAAAAGTATCACTTAAAGAAATCAAGCGGAAACATTGCGAAGTGCAACAAGCTTGCTGGAAGACCACTTACCTTAAAGAGATTCCAATGCTCAATTACGAAGTTAGAAGGCCCCTTATTGTGATATAGACCCTTCTGGATAATGGCACTGGATTCTCAGGTACAAGTCTATTCTAACAGTCTAATTAAAATGTAGCATATTTTCTTACTAAAGAACATTTTCAACTACAGGCGAAGTTCAATAAATTCTAAAGGTCATGCTTGTCACTCTACAAGTCTATTCTAACAGTCAAATTCAAAAATAGCATATATTCTTACTAAAGACCATTTTCAACTACAGGCAAGTTCAATAAACAAGGAAGCTTTATTATCCCAGTAAAAAGTTTGGTAATATCAGAACTCTGTTTATGGCAAATTAAAAAGGATATAAAAATAAACGCACAAAGCTCCAGTGGTCAATATTAAAAAAGCATTTATTAAAGGTAATAGAGAAGAAAGAGGAATTTTAAAACTATATTGCAAGAAAGTCCGGATAAGGACTAGCGAATTTTTGAAATTCAAAGTCCAATGAGGTTTTGACTCGTATTGTTACTAGCCAGAATGCGGATCTGGACACTATTCTCTCATTTGGTGCTGTTATGGAGTAATTTTGAGGACGCTGGCTAGTGTGCTGATGCACACACTACAAATAGCCCTCCGAAGCAAATTTCATATTGATCTACAGAGGGAGGGTGTGGATGGATCTACAGAGGGATCTACAGATGGGAGGATGGACCACTGATTTGAACAACTGTAAGCCACAATAAAGTTTTGATCTCCAATAGATCAAACCAATGCTTGTTGTACTGTTGATATATATTTTGACTACCATACAAAGCAGAATTGCAAGGTCTTAAGCATACCACAGAAACTGATGCTATCGCAGACTAAGGCTTCTAAGACAACTAGGTCGCATGTTCTTGGTATATCCCCTAAAAGGGTGATGAAGTTGCAATCTCAATATCTTGCAAAGATAATCGAGGTTGGTTACCTTAAGCATTGCGTATCAAGCATGGCTAATAATCCATAAAATGATATTATGTAAAGGGATGAATTTGTATTAAAAGAATGCCTTCATCTCTTCATGATTTTTTCCGAGAACCAGAAAGTAAAACAAATAGCACAGGAAGAGTCAGCTATCATCACTTTGTTAAAAAGAGAAGCAACTGCCATCAGCTACGTACACTAAAAATGGAAACTTAATTATTTAAGGAAAAATCTATAACTTGCTCCAAATAGAAATCTAAATAAAATGATTATGTAGTTAGTGTATTTTTATTACCGTTAAGCTTTTCTGAATTGCTTTGTTATGAGATAAAATATAAAGAAATTGCCGTTACTCTGTTTTTATGAATTTCAGAAGCCTGAGTCGATGATATGTTTCTAACTGTATAAAAAATGTTATCTGTGCTATATATTTGACCGATAAAAACAAGATTGTGTTGTCTCCTGGCGAGCGTTGGTTGATAAAGCTACCTCGTGTTATCGTCTTGGAAATTCTGCAATTATACTAGTGCTACAATACAGTTGGAAACATAAAATTGAAAAAGTATCAGAAAGTTTACGGAAGTATTTTCTGCGAAATGTCCTGTAACCTTTCAGGATTTGGAGGAGACGTTTGGAGAAAAATCTTTGTTACTAAACGGCTGTCTAGACACAATATATTACCAAGTAGACTGACTGATGTTCTTATACTGATAACAGTCTCATATCCAATATTAGTAGCTAGTAAAGGCACTAGAGTAAGTGTGTCGTACCATATTAGATAATATATCAGAACTGAAATTTTTGTCCATCACTGTAAAAGGCACAAAACAACGATAGTCAGATATTACATTTTCACCAAAAGATACAGACAACGATATTTTTACAACGTGCGAAAGTGACCTCGCCTAACTTTCGATGAACTAGCCTTGCAGTTTGTTGCATACGTCATGCATACTTTATTTCCAAGATACGTACGGCCTCTAATTCTCTTCTCTATAAGCGGCCTTTTCATAATTCATATATCCTTACATTTACATAACATCTTTCAAATAGATGATATGCAATGGTAAAATTTATCCAAGCTGTAATCGGTTTGGTAGTTCTGCTCAATCACTAAAATACTTTTGATTTCCTTTTTATTTCTGTCCTAGCTTAAATAAAAATGGTACAATATGACGTTAACCATAATATTTGGAGAGTAATTAGAAGGATTCAAAGTATAATAATGTCGCTTCGTATTTGGAGTTCCCGATGAAGATAAATGAACATCATCCTTCAGGACGTAATTTAATTTTTATTTTCTAGCCGGGTGTTCTGTATACCGAGGTAAGTAGATTGCATTATTTGCGTTGAAATACAAATAGAAATGGCATACAAGTGAGTCTCATACAAATCTCTACATGAAGCACTAACAACTATTAAATAGCAAAACTAGTGGTGACCGTATTACAATAGTTAACGATATCCTCTGAATAAAGCCTTAGGACTTCGAAATGTCCAAGTGAAATATTTCACTTAATAAGATGCATAACATGGCAATTTTATTTCTGATGATATATTTATAGTATACAAATCTCTACAAGAAGCACTAATTACTTTTAAATAACAAAATTAGTGGTGACCATATTACAATTGCTTACAATATGCTCTGAATAAATATTTCACTTAGTAAGATGCATAACATAGTAATTTTATTTCTGATCATATATTTATAGTATGCAAACGTATTTGTTTAATGTTGCCCATAATGTTAATTATGTTAATTATGTTGAAGCCCATAACGAATTCTAGCTTTATCATGTTAACCGGGTACTTCTTCAAACTATTAGATTTCTGACCGTACTGCTTTTAAGTCATATAGAAGAAAACTGTATTAAAGTTAGTTTTCAAGAGAAAACATTGCAAAGGGAATCTCTTGATCCGTGTCAAGTACGATTTATTCCCGTTGGTCAGTAAAGCTACTTCTTTGAAATGGAGATATCGTTTGCGTGTTGCAGAAACCGTGCTAACTGTTATTGAAACATTGCTGGCGCTTTGCACAACTTGCTCTTAATTTAAGATTACACTAAAATGGCCTAAAGGTGAGATTTGCATACAGCTTAACTCCTCAGGGGTGTTTAATCGTGAGGATTTAACAAGACTGGTCTTGGACAGCATAGAATAGATGTAGGATGCAGATCAGAAGTGAGGGGGCAAGAAAAAAGGGGCACACAACGCCACCCATATTATTAGAAAATACCATGCACTTTAACGAGAGCACAAAATTAATTTGTGGCATAGTTAGCCAGAGCAGGAAATTTGAGTATTCATTATTTTTTACGGGTTTCTTTCTTAAGAGATGACATTTTTTATTATTCACAGAGATATCACATGAATACAAAGATAAGTAACATCAAGTCAGCAAAAGAGCAATTATAGTCAACCTAATTCGTCAAAAATCAATTTATCGTATTCCATAATTACCAAAAATAAAGCGATGTTTATTCAAGCGATTATAGGAAGTTCCTCAAACATGTAATGTGTGACGAACGATGAAGGAAAGTGACCATAACCAGACAACTAGCTGAAGCTGGCTGACAGGCATTTGACCAAACAAAAGGGATTAGAACCCTAATCCTTATTTTCTAATTGTACTTGAGGCATCGCAATTGCAAAATTTGTCAGCAGCCATTAAATCCAATTGCAGTTTTCGGGTTTCACAATTACATTGTACTCTTTCCTCGCCCTGGGTCTTATGTGCAATTTTAAAGCAAATTGGGAAATCTAAACTTACATTTTGAAAAAAGCAGAATCGTATTTCTTTTACAATTACGGTTTCTACAGGAGGACATTTTCATTCTTTCTTTGAAAAAGGGGTACATTTAACCTTTTAGAAAAAGTGGGGGGCCAGGGCCCTAGGCCCCCGGCTTCTAAGTCTATGTTTGACAGACATTTTAGCGCAAATTTTGTGTTTTATATTTATTCATTAAAGAATCTTTGTTTACTCAATATCAAATTTAATTTAAGAAATAATTTCAATATCTTAACTACCTTAAAGTTCGTATATATTCAATAACTTGCAGTTTTGAAGCGGAAAAAACTCAACAGCGAATTTACACGGTTAAGCTTTCATTGTTACATAACAGACTTCTAATCGTGCTTGGTGTTTGGGAAATAAAAAACCAGCAGATCTGAAGTCGTCGGTGTCTTCAAAGTTAAAAATTTGAACTTGCTAAGTTAATGCATGATTGCAGTCTTTCTTCTACGACGAGAGTCTAGATTCTAACTTTGCCGCCCTTTTGAATAAGAGAACTATCCATACGCGAATTTTCGACCTACATGGCCTTTGCCATGCGACAGAGTGAGAAATACGTATAGCATCGCTGACACATGAAAACATCTAGGGATGGGATCAACCGAGCTCAAGAGAAAACAATTACAATAGAGAAAAAGGACAAGAACAAAAGCGAGAACTGATCTATGGAAAGACATTGGAAGAAGGAAGAACTAGGATACATCCTAATGTATCCTAGGAAAAGTGAAAAATCATAGAAAAAAAGAAAACAAGATATATCTTATGGTAAGGAGGACTGGAACCTAACGAGCACAGAAGGAAATAATTAGAATAGAGACATAGGACAGCAACAAAGGCAAGAATACATCTATGCAAGACACATGAAGAAGGAAAAACTAGAGTAGAGATATATATAAGGATAGGAAGAAGCAAAAGTACAAAAGTATGGATATGGTTGATAATGGAAGTCGAAATCTAAGATTATTCCGTCAGGGTAAGTGGGTTCCTAGACTGTGGATAAGGCGTTTCTCAGTAGTGAGTCTATGGTGGTGATCTCTATTGTTGTGATGAACGACAGTGCACATATGATCGGTCGTGATGTCATGGTTTGTCTGTCCAAAACGTGATTACATACAAAAATGTAAAGTACGTAAATAATACGAAGTTGTGAGCGCTTCCGTGAACACCTGAGCGACATATACGACCGTCGTGATACGTCGTGATAGCATCACATTTTGGGCAGGCAATATATTATATATTATATATATATAATACCTCAACAGACACAGTGCTTTATACATATTCATCAAGAGTGAAGCATTACTATAATAGCTGGACTAGGTGGGAGCCGACCGGGCTCGAACTAGTAACCCTCAGACTCAAAAGCCAACAATCAAACCTTCATGCCATCATGGCACAAAGATTTGGTGAAGGACGCTCAAAGTCCTTGGTATTACGAGACAAAACCCAGCGGTGGGTAAGGGGAAATTCATTAATTTTTTATGTTTCGGCTTAAGCCTTCATCAGTGTCAGATATATGTAGTATCTCAACACACACAGTGCTTTTCATATATTTGTCTTATAGATATATATACATATACATATTTGCTCAAAAATTACACTCTTCAATTAAAACGTTTTGGCATTAGTCTTCATCAGTTACTTTTTTCTACAATTTTCATACTCCGCTTATATGTAAGATAAAACAAAATAAATACATGACAGAGGAAAGTACTTAAGGGACTACAGGAGATAACAAAAATACTCACAGTTCATTAGTAACTTACAAACAAGATTTTATCATACGCTACAGTAAAACATATATATATATATATATATATATATATGCTCTACGTATTTCTCGGTCGTAATTTCGTGTATTGATAGTCGCAGAATCGGTAGTAGCACTACCAGCAAAAGTAGTAAAAGTGGTATGATAATCATAGTGGAAGAACAATATGTTTGTGGTACAAACCGTGAATATCTCCAGGCAAATTTGCGACATGGCCATAAAAACATAAAATTTTTGTCGTCAGACATTTTGTAAAATATGAATAATCAGAAGAGAAAGCAACTATACTTAGCAACCTTTTTATAAGCGGTGACCTCCTTCTGCGTATAGAGCTGCGGTTTTCATGTAGGCAGACTCTAAGATACTTGGATGGAAGGGCGACATAAGTATGCCACTTATACCAAGAATTTTGGCGAATTCTGAATTTTCTTTCTCGGCAGTTCTAAGCTTTTTCTGTTTGGCAATTAATAATCTGAAGAATATCAGAGCAATAAAAAATGGCTTCTAAGTATGTTTTAGCACAATGTCGCAAATTTACAGGTGAGTTGTAAGCAGGGCAGTTGTCAGAATTTCTAAATTCTATTTACTTGATTATGACGTTGAAAATAATTACAGCTATAATTAAGCTTAAATTTGTAACATGAACAAAAGAGAGAAAAACCTAACAAATGCAATAAATATAACTACTTTACTTAAAACAAGTGGTAGTAGTAGAGATAGTAGTAGTAGAGGTAGTAATGATAGTAGTAGTACTGGTAGTAGTAGTAGTAGTAGTAGAAGTAGTAGTATTAGTAGAGGTATTGTCGTTGTAGTAGCAGTACTAGTAAAAGTAGTAGTAGACGTAGTAGTAGTAGTAGCAGTACTATTAGAGGTAGTAGTAGTAGAGGTAGTAACAGAAGTAGTAGTAGTAGTAAAAGTAGTAGTAGCAGTAGAAGTAGTAGTAGTAGTAGTAGTAGTAGTAGTAGTAGTAGTAGTAGTAGTAGTAGTAGTAGTAGTAGAAGTTGTAGTATTAGAGGTAGTAATAGTAGTAGTGGTAGTAGTAGCAGTAGTAGTAGCGGTAGTAATGGTAGCAGCAGTAGTAGAAGTAGTAGTTGTAGTAGAGGTATTGTAGTTGTAGTAGCAATACTAGTAGAAGTATTAGTAGTTGTAGTAGTAGTAGTAGCAGTAGTAGCAGACGACATAGTAGTGGTGGTAAGGTAAACTGAATTTATTTCTTTTTGACATTAAAATACAGTTTCACTTTACAGTTCACTTGAAACTGGCTACTTGAATCACTGACTTGGAAAAATAGGCGTGACCCGATATTTCTAAGAATTACGATTACTCTGGCTGAACGTGCCATTGCTCTGGATGTATCCATTCTTTACTTCGTAAACAAACTACGTAATAAGTAGTTCTTATTGCAATTATCATAATCTTTTTGACGATTTAGTTCTTCGTATTTTTTGTCGTATCCTAAATAATTTAACTTAATAATGAAAGCTTATGACGTCTTACCAAATGTCCCATGAGTACTGATTGAAAGGTTTATGAATTTGACTTGTTCATACTAATTTGCTAGCTCTTTGATGAAGTTATCATGCTTTTGCTGCTAACGTAGAGAGGTACCTTGCAGATTTGATTCATAGCCAAGTGAGTTCCAGGATGTATAGGCACACACTAGATACTTTTAAAAGAAAGTCGGGACGTAATTCGTGCCCAGTTATGACTGAGGGGCTAAGGTACCCTGAAAGATCAACATAGATCACTACGTTCTTTACAGATTTTAATGTAGAAGTAATGAAAGTTAGGATAGAGTCGTGGCGCCATGTAAAGTGACCCTGTTGAAGGTACGCTTTACAACCAGAAACTACATAAAGAAGTGACTCACGCATTATACAAAGTGAGCAATCAGCGGTAGATGAAATACCCCATTTAAAGAGATTAGATTTTGTTAGCAGTGTTGTTGATATAGCGAGCATTGAAATTAAATATGTTCTTAGGCATATGACTTTGAGTGGACGCCCAAAGAGACTTGCGTGATAGTGTAGATAAGGAGTAATTATTCACATTTAAGAAGAAGAAGAAGCCTTGCGAGTTTAAAGTTGTTTTGAAGTCTGTCTTCATGCTCTGTACGAAATTCTACTATTTACGGATTTCTATAGCTCTCTTATATCCTCGCTTGGAAATATTCTTAGGGCATCACTACACACTGTCTGACACTTATACCAATATTTGATAGGTAGGAGGTGGAGAAAGAAGTTGCTAAGAGTTCCAGAGAGATTGGTATTTCAAGCCATTTACGTAGATAATCAGAGAGAACATTATGAACGTGCTCAGATACCCAAGTTTTTGAGAGGTCATAAACCGTTAGATGCCAAGAGATTTTTGCAAGCAGATAGGGATGGAAAAGAAATAACTTACCCATGATATGTAAAGAGGAGAAAATCAATTTTGATAGAAATATCTGTAACAGTGTTAGTGAGCTCCGATTATTAAACCTGGCTAGAAATTTCGAAGTCAAAATGACAACCCAAGTAACGAAATGATACTACCTGTCTTACCGTTGGGATTGACTTATTATTGAGAATCTTTGGCTGAAAATGTACAAGTCTTGTTATAGCAGTGTTTATGCCAAATGTCACACATTTGTAATAGTAATGGTAGTTCTCATAGAAGTAGTAGTAGTAGTAGTTCTAGTAGTAGTAGTAGTAGTAGTAGTAGTAGTAGTAGCAGTAGTAGTAGTAGTAGTAGTAGTAGTAGTAGCAGTAGTA
>JANTCA010002742.1:0-11165 GCA_024741275.1 Chironex yamaguchii | reverse complement strand
GGTTAATGAGATAAGGTATAGAAACAAAGCTAAGAGATCATAGTGATTGTTCTCTGATGACATATTCTTCCATTATTGCTTTACTTAACCATTACACACTTGGAAGATTTAACCATTTTGACACTTTCTTAAGCTTGGGGGAATTAGGTACAATTGCTATGGGTTTTGGGGACAGTGTCTTTACTTTAGGGGTGTGCTTTACATCTGAGAGCTTAATGCGTTCAGGTGTCTCATCATTCATAGCTCCCCTGTGCATTTGAATCAAGCACCTTCGAAGTTTGTTAGCTAGGTAATGGTCTGGGATATTGATATGAGCAAGCAACTTTGTAAACAAGTCCATATGAGCTGGATGAAAGTCTTTCATGTCCTGCACATTGGCTTGAATTAGATCAATGATATTTGAATTGTAGATGGGATTCCCGTTGAAAATTAGGTGGTTCTTTGCGTCCCATGATATGACATTTGGATGTTGTTTGATCTTTTGCAGTAATAACATTGCCTTGTTCCTGAAGGCAGCACTGCTCTCAATTCCTCTTCTATGGAATCTCCTGCTTGCTGATTTTGATCCAAAGGCAAACTTGTTTTTTCTTTGCGTGCAGCTTCATCTTCTGCTGGTGCTTGAATGCCTGCCATCTTCAAGTCTTGCTTGAGTTGTAAAAACTTGTAAAAAGATTGCTCTCCATACAAAGCAGATTTCGAGTCTTCTTCCACATCTTTTTTATCGAGAATCGAATTCATGCAATCCCTTGTGTTTACAAGCTGTTTGCTTTCTGGGTGTAGGATGTCATTCACTGGATCCGAGGTTTTCTTCTCCCATGCCTTGTAGATAACTTCTGGGACCAATACCGTACAATCTGTGTACCTCAGGGACTTGGATAAACTAGGTGATGCTGCTGTTGCATTGATGCTCGACATGGCTTAAGATTTTAAAAACAAGTTGGACAGCAAACCCACTATGGCAGGTATCAATGTTGATAAAAAACCACCTTGCTGAACAACAAGTTTCTTTTTTCTGAGGTGACTTACCCGAGGTGAGGCTAATGTATGTATGGCTTTTCTGTACCTCCGCAGCTTTTTAAGTTTTTTGTTACTGATTCTGATGCCCGGTGTGTGCAGGAAGTTCAGACAACACTCCCCGATAGCTTTTACCGTCTCTTTATCGGCTTGAGCCAGTAGAGCTTTCCTCTTCCAGGCTGGACATTTAGCGATCAACTGTAGATTATCTAAGTTTCTCCTAACAACTTGCGACATTACTTCTTCACCTCAGCATATACGCCGGCTGGGGTGATATGATGGAAACTCCACATGGCACCTCTTCTATTTATACCCATCAATTGAAATAGGAATACTACTTTGGGCTATATATGATGGTGGTCTCCTAAGGGAAAATGCAGGATTGAACACATAAAACATCTGAAGACATAGGGTGAAGGTCAATCATCAAATAATGGAATTTTTCCCGGGTAGCATCGTTATAAGCTTCCACCAGAAATTTCGGGTTGTTTGGGTACATCTGCCGAGCGAGTACAACAATTGAACTCTGATCTCGCAAATTTTTAAATAGGAAAAAATAATTGCTGTTGAGTGAGATTGTGGGCATATATTTGGATCTATCAAACAGGTTTTGAGTGAGGAATATGACTGATACGTGTAAATGTCGTCCTCTTGTGAACAAATTACAAACACCCTGATGGTTCCCAGCAGAATCCATTAGTTCATCGAAAAGTACAAGGGTGCTCAGCCCACCACTGGTAAAGAGGTCTTCTAAATTATTGGCAATCCCTTGGATAAATTGTATATCCCCTACTATAGACGACATCTGACTAAATACATCCTCCTGATATGAGCCATAGAAGTACGAAACCTTATCGAAGGAGGTGTCAAACATAGCATCACGATTTTTTAATAAACGGAGTATGAGAGGCACGGCCCACTTATGACTGCAGAACAAGGACAACGTAACCGGAGGTCGACTTCCATAGTGATACAACTTAGCCAATGGGAATTAATAATGCACACCTAGAAAACGTTCTGTAATGTTAAGAAGATAAGGTGCAAAACTCATATCATACCTCGTTTGCAAGTCCAGTGAATCCCTCAGCTGCGCATGCCAGAGAATGTGTGCTACCACGCTACCACCCGGCAATTTATGCAGATGTATTTACGTCACTTAGACGTCAGCGGCTCTACCCTTACACATAAATAGTCTCTAACATGTAAAATATTCCTTTTCATCTTTTTTAAAAATGTAGCAGTGGCAGGTGAGCGTGGTGGCGGGCAAGTGTAGCAGTGGTGGGTGTAGCATGGTGGTAGGTGGGTGTAGCAGTGGTGGCTGAGAGCAGTGGCAGGTGAGAGCAGCAGTGGCAGGTGAGGATAGCGGCAGCAGGTGAGAGCGGTGGCTAGCGAGAGTGGTGGTGGGCAAGAGCGGTGGCAGGGAAAAGCAGTGGTGGTAGGCGAGAGCGGCGGTGGCAGGCCAGAGCAGCAGTGGCCTGTGAGGGTAGCAGTGGCAGGCAAGAGCAGTGTTGGGTGAGAGCAGCTCTGGTGGGTGAGGGTAGGTGTTTACAAAAACGTTTTCGACTGACGACATAATAAGTAAGTGTACTTTCATATAAAACACACAACACAGACCTACAACAACAATTTAAAATAAACCTCAGCTTTGGAGCATTTTTTCTTTGCTCTATTTAAGCTGCAGACCATTGCAAATAGAGAACATCCCCTGGAAAAAACCTAATCTACCTGCCTATTGTCTCTCTCTATGCACTTACACAGCTCATTTTTGCTCATCAAGATAATTGCCTTTAACACCCTACGCAATTAACTCACCATTGTCTTCAATATCCCATTAAGATGCGCACCATTACTTTCAAACACTACCTCTTTTGTTCCCACACACTTAAATCATTCTCCAGCACTCAGACACATTGCTCTTCCCTGCAATACCCTTCACTACAGACGGTTACCTCTACGTCACTACCCACGTCAACCACACGTCCATCATTTTCCCGGAAGTGTCCATCATTTCTTTGTTTCAAACTGCCCACTTTTTGCGATCATTTCCAGGCGGCAGAACTCTCACATTTCTCCCTACTTTTATCTTCGCGATTGACACAGCAGTGTCGTCTATTAGAAAGCACTTACGTCACGTAAAGAAATTTTAGCTGATTTTGCAGTGCTGGATCCAGAGAGATTTGCCTTCAAATTCAACAACGTCGTAAAAAACTATGGCTTGGACGAACGGAAACTAAGAGTGGAATACTATTCGTTTATAGAGAGCTACCGGAGGATCGAAGAAGCAGCAAGCATAGCAAAATCTAAAGACCTAACATGGTCAGAAAATGAAGATATCAAAAGAGAAAATTTCGTTACCATGCTGCAAGTTATTTCAAAATATAACTTGCAAACAGCATATAAAAATCTCTACAAGCTTTACAAAATACTTGTAACATTACTTATTGGATTTATTCTCAAAGCTGAAGATAGTTAAAAACAAGCTGCGATCATCTATGGGTCAGCCTCGTCTATGTGCATTGATGTTCAGTAGCGTTGAGCATGAACTGTTGTCTTGTGCTGATTACGAGGCAGTTATTGATGCATTCGCATCATCACCGCTCTTAAGAAAGCTACCTATGCTTTAAAAACGAAGCGTTAAATCGAAAGAAATTCCCAGGCTTATATCAATTTACTTTACTTTTTGCCTCCTAATTTTGTAAGATTCGAAAGATGACGTAAAGTCACGTGCCAAACATATCTACTATTTAATGAGGCAAGATAATCATTTTCAAAAAGTGGACTTTTCTGGAAAATCTTAGAGCTTGCCACAGACCCCTGTTCTATAGCCACCACGGCGCCCCTGAGCCCTTGGTATATGCTTTGTATCAGCGATACATTTTCGTCTGTACAACTGTGTTAAAAATTTTGATGTGGATTAGAAGCGGTGGAGTATGCTAGTGAAACCTGGAAAGCACTAGCAGCAATATCAAAGAAACAGAATGTCTTTCATTGAAGATGCCTACAGATGCAAATAATATCACCAATCGATAAGTTCTCCAGAGGGCACATTTGAGACGGCTGCAAGATATTTTGACAGAGAAGATATTCAGACTGGCCGGCCACATCCTCCGCCTACTTAAACAACGATATGTCAAGATATCATTTGACTGGGAACCACCTGGGGAAAGAAAGGAAGATCAAATAAAACATGGCACAGAACATTTAAAAAATATCTGGAGGTGATGAACAAAAGATATGATACAATCGAAAAAGAAACTGCAGACGGAGTGTAATGGAGACTGTTGACTGCCAGATGTGCAGGCAGGGCCATCGGGAAGGCAGCATTGCAGAGGGGGGGGGAGGGGTTGTGTGGTGTTTTAAATTAGTCGACAAAGGGCGTGGTCATCAGAACTTACCATGTCTTGGAATTGTGATTACTTAATGGTTCTCTTAACTCGATTTTTACGCCATGTTTTGCTTAGTTTTCATCAAAAAGATTTTTTGCTGAGATACTAGATTGTAAAACTGAAGCAAATTGTAAGCACTCTGTGAATTTCCACCCAATTCGTTTCTGTAAATATCAAGCTCTTCCTTTCAAAAGCATTATTTTTCAGTTTGCAGAATTCCATATAACAACGTTCCTTTAATAAAGCCTGGTGCTATAAGATGCTATAAGGTTGCCTGCGGTTGCTTTCTGCCATTTTGTCATCATCCATTATCCCGGCATCGCAGGCAATTATTTTCGAATGGAAACGTTTTCTTACGGTGCCGCAGGCAGGCGTGTCAAGTACCGCTAAACACCCGAGAGACTACCGTAAGGACTGGGAAATGTTGAAGAAGTTCAACGTTACAGCTGTCTAAAGGTACTTCGAACACGTACCTTGGGAACTGCAACAAAGTGTTTCCATTTTAAAATAATTGCCTGCGATGCCGCGACGATAGAAGATGGCAGATAGCAGAAAGTAACCGCATGCAATCTTACCTCACCTACGGTTATATGGAATCCAGGCTTAACGGCCTTCCTCATTTCTTAATGTTAGCTGTTACTAGAGTATTTGAGGATATATCTATGTTCTGCGAACCATTGAACCATTGGTAGAGAGCGCCGACTAATTGCCTGCAGAAATTGTCGAAAGTTACCAATTTGCCGAAAAAATGCAGGTTTAAGATTTCATTTGCCAACAGATGTTTTTTTCAAGGGGTGTTACACCCCCTACGCCCCCACCCGTCGCGACGGCCCAGTGTGCAGGGACGGGCGGGAAGGACTAAGTGCTAAGTGAGTGCTGACATCCTCGCTCTAATTCGTTCAGGGTCGTAATGGAGGCCCTGTTTGCATGCACTCGTTCACACTATTTGAAAGTGGGTCACGCTTTGCGCTTCCATCAAATACCATTCGTATTTTAATTGTACCAATAGCGCCATCTAATAGCACTGGCTTATGAGCTATGTACTAGATTCTCTCTCCTTTTGCTTCCTATTCCACCTTTCCTGTTATCCCTTCTTGCAACTCTGTTTCAACTGCGTCAATGTAAGCTTTCTTCAGCTCTTGCTTACTACTTAGCTTCTTGTCTAAGCTTTACAGCTTCCTCTTGGATTGGAATTCGTTAGAACGTCTTAACCGGCTCCCTGTTGTTTACGAGACCCAAGCTTGATTTAAGGCTTCCGGTGTTGCACTCTGGTCTAATGATCGTATCTTAAAACATTGGCATTGAATTCCTTTGTGTTCCATTTACAGTATGAGTACACCTGCTCTCGTACTCGTGTGGACTGAGATGAAGTATCCTGACTTCCTCACTGGATATGTCATTACTCACAGATCCCGTGTCAAGGATATCCCAATTGACCTTTCATATTCAGTGGAATCATAGCAGACGAATGTGATTCACTTTAATGTGAGGCATGGGTAGTCATTGTACATCCTTGTACCTGTTTGCTGCTCGCCTTTCTTTAACTCTTAGTGACACCAGCTAGTGTGATGCTTTTCTTTCCACTTGAAGCAACCCTTAGTGACCTAGCTTACCACAATTAAAAGAATGTTCATTCTCAAAGAAATATTTTCGCCTCTTTCCCAAAGTGTTGACTGAGTTGCGTAATTCTCCTCAATGACCTCCCTTTGCAAAATATACAATAGGGACTCCCCCTGGTTGTCTCCTCTCATCTTTCTGGGGAAACCAATTGGATACACTAATACAACCCTGCAACACTGAAAATGATAAGATACACACAGAATACACACACGTTAAAGCATCTTGTAGACGACTGATCATGATTTTTGAAGCGAAAATGTGTGTTAGATTTGCAGAAGAAAAACACAAAATATTGTCCTCGACAAGAACATTAACACCGAACCACGGTTTTGTAGCACAGCAGTGTTAACGCCATTATTTGAAAACATGCTTACTTACCATCCCAGGGATAAAAATCGAAAGCAATATTGACAAAGGGAATCTGGAAAGTGAGTGCAATGTTTTTAAGGCATTCATCCGTACTCATTCTAAGAGCAAGCAAACCAATGACAATGGAACCATATAAGAGTTCTTGCTGGAAAACTACGAAGGTACTGTTCCTGTATTAACTATGGTGTATGGTTGCACTTGAAGGGTTATGCCTCAGCAAAAATGTTTCTCGTCTATGGCGTACATTGATGACCATAGAAGGTAACATGAGCTCACTGTTTCATGAGTTTGCTCTGTTTCACCTTTTCCTTCAATAGAATTTCACTTACAGGATAACTTTTAAGAAATTTTCCATTGACTGACTATGGAAACTTTGCAGTTTGTTTTCCTAAATTTTTTTTTTTGTAATAATCTGTTCTGTTCAACTCATAGCTGCTTTGTATGCGTGATCTATTCCGGATCTCAGCTGGCTCTTCCTGTTTTTCAAACAAGTGAACTTATCTACGTTAGAAGTTCTTCATTATAGTAAAGTCTCACTTTGGTAGCTGTCCCACACTGCTGTTACTACCAGGATGTCCAGTTGTATGTTTAACCCCAGCTTTGCGTAAGAAATAAATGTTGTAATCTATTATTTACTGTTTAGGCTGATTCCTTTAAGTTTTAATATGCTGAGTCCAGTTACTCCTCTTCATCCGGTTTTCAAAGGTCTTTAATTCGAGCAAAGCTATATCAATTCTCTATTTTGAAATTTCTTGAATGCATCCTTTTCCAGCTTTATCAAGAATAGATCAACAGCAAAACAACTCTTGGTGGTGTAAGTATATTCTGTTAAACTCTATCCCACATATTCTCAAACATTCACCAGTTAATATACAAAATTTATGACTAAAACTAGAAACAGCCTATACTAAAATGCTCCACGCCACTTTGCAATAACGAGACAGTATGACTACACTGCTGAGATTGTTCTTATTAGAATTCATCCATACAGGCTGTAATGGTTAAATTCGAATGATAACAGACCATAGTGACATCTTGTGATTGTTTCCTCTTATCCTGAAAACCAAGGCTATTTGATAGTTCACAAAGGCTTAGAGAAAAGGTGGTGTCACTCATGAGGGTAATTACTTAAACAAGAATATTTCTTAAACTAATTATTGCATTGCTAATCAATTGCCAAATGCGGAATATGGACGACAAAAAGTTTTCTACTGCGATCTGCTACTCTACAGAAGACCCTGTCGAGACGTGGCGCAATTAGGTATCATATGATATACACCATGGAATTTTCTTAACCATATTTTCCTGTCACGTCATAGTGTCTTTGCATCACCTGATTTACTACGTTCATTATCAGCTGACTAAGTATCATTTTTCTTCTGAATCATAGCTAGTCTAAAAGTTCTTGATTACATCATAGCTAAAACGCTTGCCTTATGTTTCTCCCTAATTCCCGACACTCCATCTTCGTCACTTTTACTACCTAAATTCAAAATGTCGTCGTCTAAATCATTTGATGATGTTAAATATTAGTACACTAGCGTTTAAATCAAACTCAAAAACTCTGTACAAACAGAAGGCATAATTTATACAACAAGATAATACCACTGCAAAGTTGTCTTTAGCAATTTTACGACTTTAACATTCTTATACTTAAATGAAATATATTTTTTGATTTTGTCCACATTGCATACTCGTCTAAATCTAATACACCCATGAGATCTTAGAAAGTATGCGTCTAATTATTGCTACATACGTCAGCGTACAATGGGACCTGACAGTAACTAAAACGAAGGGCTCCATATCCGAGTCCTTCTGTAAATATCTAGAAGACATATCATTTCGATAAGAGCAACGAAGATATCACCCATGTTGCTTAGTGTCACAATATCAGAGGCCACCACAATAAATTGCCTACTTAGAAATATTATCTACCTTTTAAGAAGCT
This sequence comes from Chironex yamaguchii, assembly GCA_024741275.1. NCBI lineage: Eukaryota > Metazoa > Cnidaria > Cubozoa > Chirodropida > Chirodropidae > Chironex > Chironex yamaguchii. The sequence goes on along the minus strand of JANTCA010002742.1, from coordinate 2,828 downwards.
TTTACCTTCTAGCTTGGATTTCTATTGACACTCACACTCACGCTTCTTTATTTCTTCAGTTTATTACTTTTTTCTACTCCTGTTATGTCTTTCTTTATAATTAAATTACTTTCTTCTGTGTTTATTCTGGTTTGCTCCCTGCTATTCTTACCTTTGTTATTGTTCTTTGATTGTTCTTATATTTTGATGGTTGCTTACTGTGTCTACTTATACCCATTCCTCCTTTCCATAAACATGGTTATGACCTAATTACTACCTATCTCTCATTCTGTCGCATAAGTAAAGGCGGGTTTCCATACAGCCGCATTTTTTTCTTGAGCGGAAAAAGTTCGAGAGCTTCTCGTTCTCCAGTTTTTATACATTTCCATAGAACGGCGTTTTGCGTTAAAGAAGATTTCATCGCACTTACATTCTGTAACAAACATGGCTGGTATTAGCTGCCACAAAGAAATGATTATTGTTTTTCTAGGGCTGAATGCTTAATGTTCTGTCTACCTACTACTGCAATGTCGAAGATGAAACATAGAGATCAGGGGAGCAAGTGCCTTTGTTTAAAGTCAATACTTTTGACCTTTCCCTTACATGATTGGCAATAGCTCGCGCGAGAGAAAAGGAATGCCGTCAAAAGCAGAGTGAGTTCAACTTTTCCGCCAAGCTCAAGAGCAGTTTGCGAGCATCGAGTTAATCTCTGACATAATGATAAACACGAGTCTACTCCGCTTTCATTCTGAGTAAAATTTCTAATGATAGAGGATTAACACCTCATAAGCGCATTAAAATCTGCAGCACAATAGGACAATTTTGTATGTTACAGATCCCTTTTCCGCATACCAGTCCAATAGCAAAACAGTGATGGAAAAAGAGGTCGTTTAACCGGCCCTTATAGGTCAAAACTTTCGTAGATTGATAGTTCCCTTCTTTAAATATTATAAATTAATGACTCCGCCAAGGAGGTTATGTTTTCATTGGGATTTGTTTATTTATTGATTGGTTGGTTTATTGGTATGTTCATTAGCAAAATAACTCTAAAAGTTCTGCACGGATTTTGACGAAACTTTCAGGATAGATCAGAAATGGGCCGACTTAAAGATGATTGACTTTTGGTGGTGATCCGGATCACTGGTCTGTTTCTTTGTATCTCTGTCTGGCAGCAGGATTAAGCAAAACTTACGGACAAATGGACTTTTTTCCAGATCTTCTGACACAGCCATATGCTGAGCAAGTTACCGTTATAGAAAGGGAGTGAATGATAAAGATTTTCACTTCAAAATGGCTGCATTATTTGTACCTATAACAACGCATGTTGCATTTTACATTTTGTCCTTCTTCGGTAAAGAGGCACATTGTGTACAAACAAGAAGTCAATAAAAGTGTATAAAATGGTGCAGTTCACCTCAATGTAGTTAACTTTGCACTTTGAATATAGCGTGGCAACCCTGGTCAATCGTTAGTCAACTCAATACTACAATTCGTGATAAAAATCTTAATATTTTAATTTTGCAACTAAAAGCACTCTGAGAGCACAAACCTTCACGATTTTTTTCTTGCTAGTCACTTTGATGAAGATATCATTACCAAATATGCTGAATAGATTATCCCTCACTAGCACCATGATGGATTCACAATCCAGGATTTCGTTGGGATCATCAAAAAAAACCTATTTGTTTCTTATCCCAGGTCGCACGATTTCTGAAAATTTCATCAAAATTCATCCATTAGTTTTTGAGTTAGCTTCCTAACGAAAGACATACAGACAAAGAGACAGGCAAACCTTGGCAAAAACATAACATCCTGGCGGAGATAATAAAAATTTATCAACTGGTAGTGCTTCTTTCCAATTCTCCAGCTCAGCACACTCAGTTCAGCGCTCCTTTGTCTATTGAAATGTGCCGTTGTATGGTTAGGGTACAAATTGCCACTTACAGTTCAGATTGGTGGCAGTTTTAGGTTCAAAGCGTCGAATGCTAACTACTAATCCCAGCAATTTACAAACAGCTTTCGTACTGATTGATAGGGCTTTAAATTGATATATTACTTGCACTCTTTGATTCCAAATAGACCTCCCCCCGCTAATCAATTTTTCCAAAGTTTTCCAGCCAGGACATTTCTATTCCAGCCCCCCTCCACACGACTGTTATGATTTGGGAGAAATTCCGCCCAGGATAAGCTTTTAAGTAATTGCAAAACCATTGCATTGCTGATTCGAAATTTCAAATTCGAACTGGCAAATCATAATATTGTATTGTTTTTGAGTTCACTTGCAAAGTTTTATGTTATAGTTAATATTATTGTTATAGTTTAAAAGTACGAAAGCGATGGCATACCTATGCAAGAGTCAATTAAATTTAAGGGAATCCCCCCGCTTATTCCACCCCCCGCTAATTAGGTTTTGGGAATTTTTCCAGCCCCCCGACTATTCCAGCCCCCCTTCTATTAGGCACCAAAAAGTATACCCTATTAACCAATATGAAGGATATTTCAAATACAGTACAACTTTGTCGCCAACGGACATAGACAGCTGGGCGTAAAACAATGAATTTGATCAAAATATTCATACAAAATTTTGCATAAATTTATAAATTATTAGCATTCTATAAACCAAATAAACGTCTTACTTGTTTTCGTGCCAACGAAAGTTTTACTAGGGGGGATGGAGGTCGTTTTAGACTATTTTCTACACACACGCACGAATGACGTTCATTTTTTTAAAACGGCGACTGAAGTAGCCTCGTTCTGGAAATGGCTTCATTGCTTAATAGACCACTTTCGCAATGACGTCAAACGGCTTTTGATAGCGAGGTGCCATATCGAAAACGAGAATACCGATG
>JANTCA010002741.1:0-11165 GCA_024741275.1 Chironex yamaguchii | reverse complement strand
GACAAATATACAAAAAGCACTGTGTCTGTTGAGGTATTATATATATGTATATATATATATATATATATATATATATATATATAAAGAGTGGAGAAGAAGTTTAAGGAGTGGTAGCCGACCAGGCTCGAACTCGTAACCCTCAGACTCAAAAGTCAATACTCTAATGTCCGTGACATTACGGCACAAAAGATTTGGTGAAGGACTTTGAAAGTCCTTGGTGTCACGAGACGAAACTCAGCGGTGGGTAGGGGGAAATATATTACGTTTTTCTGTGTTTCGGCTTAAGCCTTCATCAGAGTCAGATATATGTAGTATCTCAACTGAGACAGTGCTTTTTATATATTTATCAAGAGTGGAGCATTACCACTATTGCTACACTAAGCGGGAGCCGACCAGGCTCGAACACGTAACCCTCAGACTCAATATGAATGTGTGTGATTCAAAAATACACCATTCTGTGACGTTTCGATTGTATATTCAACAGAATCTGAGAGTCATATTCTTTTGCACGTTATTGGTGAGCGTTGGCTTTTTGAGTAATTTTTTATATATGTACAAATTTTGTAAGTAGTTTTTCATTCTATATCTATGTAAACGAGATCAATATTAAACAGAATTTCCATTTGCTTCATTAGCTTTTGATCTCCATTTTCGTGACCTGGTTTTATATTGTAGACCTCGGGGAACTTAAGGAGTTGCTGCGAGAAGAGGCATCCGTCGAAGCATACATTGAATGGCTAGAGGGGATTGTTCAAAGTCAAGTCATACAGGTAAAACTAATTTCTATAATTTGTGACTGAGGAAAATAGGATGTTTCTTTTGTGCATTTTTAAGAGCTTGTATGATCCGTTAGCGCACTTGCTCTTTAGCCGGGTACTCAAAAGTGCTTTCCTGTCAATTCGGTGAATACTTGCCCAAACGGGATTTGAATGCGTAATCTGGTTCCTCAGGAAGCGGTGGTCGTACTTATATGCCATACTGTAGTGACACGATCATGGAATAGTAACATCATAACACACATCGCACTGAAAATGACAACTGTGGATATCTAACCTTCCTCTCAAGCCACTATGTAATTGTTACTGACTTGCAATATTTGCTATTTTCTTTTTGAAGATTATGTATCAAAAGGCATTTTACTGGTTTAAATATTTCTTTATTGATATTAAATTGCAAATCTTTTAAATTTTTTTAGTCTGACAATGATCAGCTATGCGGACTCAAAAATCGTGCTCAAGAATTCCTCCTCTCTTGGTCATTCTTTGGCGCACGTGTTATGCACAACTTGACATTAAATAACTCGAAAACATTTGGTAAGTAATCCATAAAAAGGCTTTGTTAATTGTGCAGAGGCAATCAGTGTTTCGTGATTCAAAGTTCTCACTGAAAAGATAACCAAGTTCGGTAAAAGGTCTCGGTACAAAGCGGAAGACAATTTGTCAACCCTGCACATGGAGGGGTGCAAGTTGTCATAACTTCCTCAAGGCAAACAAATTAAAAAGTTCCTTCAAACCTTGTAAGAAAGTGGCCATTGTCTACGAAAAAGCTATCGCAACGTGAAGTCAATAGAACTTGACTCACTCAAACAAGGAAAAATCAAATCAGGACTCAATTCCTGATGAACATATAAATGAGCTCTGAAAGTTTTGTTGGGGGCAGAGGTACGGTTGTACGCAGTGGGATTAAAAACTTTGTAAAGGTACGATCTAGCAAAGACTGTGTAAAGGAGGAGGGAGTTCCACGTCTGACTTCAAAAATAATTCTAGGGTTCTCTCTGGGCCCCTGTCAGCGATGATCCTTTTGGCCAAGCTCAAACAGAGAATTGGTTTTAATATCGTTAGGCTCTATGATAGAGATCCAACCTTCAAAAGGATTGACTTCCCAGTTAAAATTTGGTGCGATGATAACCCCGAGCTGTTAAACACGACTCAAAGACGGCAGGGCATTGGCATCTTTCTTAAGTGAGATTCGTGTTGATGTTCTAAGAAAACAAACATAGCAGGAAACTACGGTTTTCCTGATAAACGAGAAATTAAATCTGATCTTACAGACTGTCATCCATTAATATATGTTGCAGCAAAGATAAACATGAAGAATCCATAACAACTTGGATTTTTGTGCTTGAAAAATACGATGGTAGGGCTAGTGTCGCACAGTTTCCTACATGTAAGTGTTTCTTACGCGACCTGTCCCTCATCTTAATAAATATACGTTAGTACAAGCTACACATTTCTGCTCTCAATGAATATCAAACTGAAAGTTTACTCTTGAAATAAAACGTGCACATTTGTACTTTTCAGTAGAAAATAAACACACAATTGCCGAAAATAAAACTTAAGTGTTCACTTTAATTCCTTAGTTGATCAACTAAGAACTTGAACTTTGTAGAGAAGGTCTTTCAAAATGAAGTCCAAATGCCTTAGGTCACACACTGATTTATTGGGTCAAGCAAATATGCCTTCAAGAGGACACTGCTCTATGGTTTTTTCCATGTTGACCATTATCTTTCAATATGTACGCTAATATTGGTAATACTCATGGAACTTCCTTTTTTCCCAAATTCCGTGTCTCCAAAGATGCCTGTCTTTTGAGATAGGAGTTCATGATATAGAATCCAGAAAGTATGTCAATGGTATAACGTATATGGTATAGGGCTGTATCTGTTTGAAATTACTCGACTGTCTCAAATGATTCATTAAGTGATTCATATTCCGAAATAAAAACATCTTCAAGAAATTCACGACTTTGTTATTTACACCATTGACGCTATTTGACCCAGATCGCTCTGATATCGACCTCATATTTGCTTTGCTATTTGCAGTGACAAAATTACAACAAAACATAAAACTTCACAACATCCTATCTAAAAATGTCGCGAGGTTCAGTGAAACTCAAAATGTCAAAATAGGATAGCAATCCTCTTAACAGATCAAAGCTTAAAGTCCATTACTCACCGACCATGATTCAGAGAAGATTCTTTTTCATCTTTCATATTCCTATGATCTCATACTACATGATAAATCCATTTTAAACATGTAGCTGGTATTACACCCATTCTTAATACAGCTGTAAATGCTAGGACATTAACGACAAGTCCTCAGACAAGTCCACAGTAACTCCTTCCGTTGATTAAAGAGACTTGAAACTCGACAACATTGGAAGTTTGTCAACATGAACGTTTACATAGGCATTGGGGTCCGTTTTGTCAAAAAAAGGGATCAATGCCCATTAAGCCCATCCCATTTGAGCCATCGCCTAGGATTCGATCCCCCTGAGAAATGGGCATGGACTTGCTTTAGGTCAGTGTAACGCACTTCTCAGCACCGAATAAAAATGTTCATAAAAGGACTAGTCGCAAGATTAAATTAGAGTCGATAAACACAAAACGTATACGATAAACGCAAAATATCAACAATTTAGGAAATGCAATGATATTGGGGGTGGCTGCAGTTCGTATTTTCGATAAAATCTCAAAGATTACAACGTCTGACGGATAGTTCGGCATTGCCAACAGATATTAAACGCAGGGGGCATGGCATACGAGACAATATATTTACCGAATGGCTTCCTTCCTTAGGACGAACACCATATGCTCGGGCAATATTTCTCATACTCAATACAAGAAGTACTTGCATTTTCAAGTACCAAGGTTATAATGTGCTAATACAAAGTGACGTAACTAGTTTGGTTTTATCAAATTTTCGCCAGGGAGCTTTCAGGTTACTCAGCTCAGTCTTTAAACCGTTTTTCAACAAAAAAGACATAACGAATATACATTTTGTCTGACCCCCTCTCCATGTTCGCTCGTGCGTGCTATAAACAAGACTCCCTCTTCCCCCATCCCAAGAGAACGTTCATTGTCAGTGGTCTCTCTGAGGCAAAAGGCTATGAATTTGATACCAAATAAATGGAACCGCACTGCAATGGAACTCGTGAACAAAGTATGCCGTAATTAATGAAAGATACAAATCTAGCATGGAATTAAATACGCTAGTGACTAAAATTATGAGCAAGAAACATACATCGAACTAAATAATTTACACGTACAAGGTTACACGAGTGCATCTTTTTAGACATGTAATAGTGAGACTACGACTCATTCATTACAATCATTTGATTCCATTGTCTGACTCATGAATGCTTGTGTTCTTTCTTCTGCATTATCAATTAGCATGTTATAATTTTTTTTCTCAGGTTCCTTTCATCTCATTCGCATGCTTTTGGATGAATACATCCTCCTTATACTAGAGAGCCAGTTTTACAAAAATGAAGAGGAAGAACTACAGAAAAAAATTGATCAGCTTTGGAAAGAAAAAGGTAACAGATCAATTGACCTCAGTGCATTGTGTCAAAACTCTTGCAAGTTGGGGAAGCAGCACCTGGGAAAGCAGCACCTGGGAAAGCAGCACCTGGGAAAGCACCACTTAGGAAAGCATCACCTGGGGTAACATCACCTGGGGGTGTAGCAACACTAGTGCAGGAGGGAGGGGGTGACTTAGGAATTTAACATGACAGTTTGGTAATGAAACTATCTGGAAACCATTCTAAAATAATAGCATTTATAACTAAGGTTGATCTTTATCAGCCCCGCCGACCTGGTACTTAAGAAATCGTTTTCTTCCATGCCCTGGGGTGAATTCTACCTTCAACAATTCTGGTCTTTGCCTTTTAATTCACAAAAAATGCAATGTCACTGATGCTTTTGCTTACAGAAGACGTCTTACCTTGATTCCGCCACCGTATCTAGAGAGGTTTTAAAAAGACTAATAAGTGACGGACAAACTTTTATCAATAACTTGCAGACATAAGGGATCTGGTAACGCCACTGTTCCATGACGTCATAAAAATAATCTCAGATCCTTGATCCTTGAGGTTATCCTGAACAGAAGTAGAATTGTTACACAAAATAGATGGACTTGGTTGCCTCGAATTTTAACTAAAACTTGAACAAGTACCCCTGCTGTTTTTATAGATCTGTCTCCCGTGTCCTTTGAATGTTAATAAAAATTGGTTGTTGTCATGAATCGTATTGCAATTATTGCAATGGAGTACAGACAACAGTATATTTGATTAGTATCAAGTCAATACAATTAAGTGCCACAGTATCTTACAAATAAAAGAGCAATTCTTAACAAAATGCAAAGTATCAAGAGTATTGCCCAAGTACTCAGAGAATTGAACTATCATAAAGGAACGTCCTTTCAAGTCCAAACTAAGCAACATAACGACGTCTTTGAGCTTATTTGTCTCACGATCACGGTGAAATAACTAGAATTTTCCCCTCGTTTTTTCAGCTGTTAAGTGCAGTATCAGTAGAGATTACATCATGTTTATGGTCTGTTTTTTCGAGGTTTTTGAGGTCAATCGCCGTATTCTAATTAGTGTCCTTGAAATAGGATTAACCTGTTCACGGCTGATGCCATTTTCATAGTGTGAAGTTTGTTTTTTTTCTCGCTTATCGATGTTGTTAATTCTCAATCTGACCTATTTTACCTTGAAACATGATCAATGTTACTTTACATGGGAAACGCCAAGACGTTAGCACTTCCAGATCGTATCCACCAATGGGTGGATAGATAAATATTCCATCCAGGGGTGCATTCGATGTGAGGTTCCCTGATTTAAAGCGTAGTGTTTCTCTACTATGTCAGTATCCCCCTCTCTGTCTCTCTCTCTAGTTATTTATTTATTTACCTATCTATCTATCTATCTATCTATCTATCTATCTATCTATCTATCTATGTATCTATCGATCCATCGATCCATCGATCCATCCATCTATCCATCTATCCATCTATCCATCCGTCCATCTATCTATCTATCTATCTATCTATCTATCTATCTATCTATACATATATATATATATCTATATATATATATATATATCCATTTACTCCAAGTTCATTCCTTTCGTATAATCTCTTTTAGGCTCAACTTCGATATCATCGCCAAAGGTCTCTGAAGTTATCACCAAGACAAAATTTGGTCCCCTCCCTCCTGACAAAAGAACAGCAGTTGCACTCCGGACTAAAAAACCCCAGGAAGATAAAAAGGTGAAAAAGAGATCAATCTCTACCTCATCTAGTGGCAGTCCTTGTGATAACTTGGAGCAAAATGACAGAAGGGTGGAACCACAAAAATTGCTCCCACAGCTGCACTCATTAGACCCATACCCAGGTCCCTTCTTCTTCGACAGCAACGAAGTCAACCAATCACAATCCTCGATGGTCTTGACACCACCAATTTCACCAGTTGTTTCATTTCCATATAACACGACTCCAAACACGTGCAACGTTCCACCTGATACTACGGTTTATGGTACAGCAGCCGAGTCCTTGGTTGATCAGCATTTTCGCAATAGTGGCTTCGGGCATCTCGTGGCAAGCCAGGAGAATGTCAGTAATCTAAAGTGTGTTGCTACAACCACTGGACAGGATTTGCAGGTAATGAAAAAGTAGCGACTTATTGTATTTTATTTTGCTGGTAAATGTGCTAGGCAGGTTCGCCGAGAGCTAGGACAGTGATAGAAACGGCCCCCTTTTAAACTTGATTAATTTTGAAACAAGATGTTGAACCTGAGCGGAATTAAGTCAACTATGCTAAAGAAAGCAAACAGTAGGTAATTACAACATAACTTTGAGTCTTCACGTTGAAATCATTACAAAGTATAACAGAATAAAACAGCTTCAATTTCTTAAGGGCCTCCGAAATGGCCCTGGCCCTGGGGCAGTTGCCCCGGCTACCCCCCTCTCGGTGGCATTGGTGATAGGCAAAGACTGAAGCCATGTAGACAAATAATAAAGACGAACAAAAAGATAATGATGGTGACTTGTGTTGATAAACAATAATTCAGGATGTTTATTGATGATAATCTGACGAAAACGATAATTTATATAAGTGTGGTGATAATGATAATGATGGAAATGATAACAAACTGACATGGATGTTTATAATTGGCGATAACAGTGATGATGATTGGTGATGATATTGATGATTATCATAATTGCGTTGAGGATGATTAATAAAAAAAGGTAATGATAATGACCTTGATTTATCGTGATTGAAGACATTAGTTGTGATGAGTGATGATGAAAATAATTGTGATAATGGTGATTGATAGTAATTACGCTTGATGATTATATGCCAATGACGAAGGCGAAGATGATTAAAATGCTGCGATAGTGTAACGCATTAGATGATAACGATGACGATGATGATGATGATAATGATGATGATGGATGATGATGATGGTGATGATGATGATGAGGATGAGGATGATGATGATGACGATGACGATGATGATCATGATGATGATAATGATGATGATAATGATGATGATAATGATGATGATAATGATGATGATAATGATGATGATGGATGATGATGATGGTGATGATGATGATGATGAAGAGGATGATGATGATGATGATGATGATGACGATGACGATGATGATGATGATGATGATGATGATGATGACGATGATGATGATGATGATCATGATGATCATGATGATCATGATGATGATGACGATGATAATGATGGCACTGAAAACGTATGACTATCGCCATGACTGTCACATTTTGATACTAGAACAAGAAGAATGCAATTTGCAATAATATACATAAATGTGATGACAAAAAAATAACATAAATCGCGATGAGAATAAAGGAAACATTAGTTTATGATAATGATGGCGAAAACTGTGATGCTGATACTACTGCTGATGTCTATAACATTGATGACTATGATAAAGATAGTAATAATAAGTAATAATTATCATTATAATCATGACTCTGATGATTACGATACATTGATAGTTATAGTAAAATATCATAATATTCATTACAGCGATGGGTATAATGTGGATAATGACTACTATAACGACAGAATTTATTATTATTGTAAGTTTGAAAAATATTTTAATGACAGAACTGATAGTTATTACGATGACACTCAAAGTTACAAAATTGTTAACTTTGATAAAAACGACAATGATATTAAAAGAGAATATGACTATGATAAAAATAATGTCCACGATAGGTATAATTATGATTATGCAAAATGAAAATCATTACCATGACAATCATGATGCTTGAATTGATATGTCCTTTGATCACGACAATGATGACTAAGATGAATGAATGAATAACCATAATTCTTCTTTTGCATTTCAGTTTTATCCGAACAACACATGCAATGAACTCCCACCTCCCAATTCCTCGTATCCCTGTGACTTACTTGCACTGCCACAACAATCCCCTGTTTGCAACATGAACAGTTATGAATCAGAGTTGTATTACGCGGCCTCTAATGCCATCTCACTGCATCAAAGCCGAGTTACACCGATACCATTTCAACGGGCTAATGGAGTTGCAACAAGTTCCATTGACAACTTCAACACGCAATATCTGTCTCATGTAGATCTCGGCAATGTATCGGAACAGTTTTGCTCAAACTCTGATTCATATCTTGCACACCTTGCTCCTTCCTTACCAAGTATTAACAGCCTTCTGATGCAAAACGGCACAGAAAAGGCATAGGATAGGTAACTCGTGCTTCTACAGAAGAGAGATTGAGGAACTCTTGTAGAACATCGATTTCAGATCTGCAGAACCTTCAAGCATTCTCTCCAATTTATCAGCATGGCTTCAAAGAAGCTTCCATTCCGAAAATGTCCACATCAGCTACATGCCCATGGAAATCAATGGAAGTAGTAAGGCCTTCTAATGGAAAATGGCACAGAAAAACCATAGGTGTAATCAATCGTGCTCCACCAGAAGAGAAGATTGAGGAACTCTTGTAGAATACCAATTTCAAATCTGCAGAACCTTCAAGCATTCTCTCCAATTTATTAGCATGACTTCGATAAAGCTTCCATTCCGAAACTGCCCACATCAGCCACATGCCCATGGATATCAATGGAGGTAGTGTAAGCCTTCTGATGCATATTGGCACAGAAAAGGGATAGGTGTTGTTACATGTTCTTCTACTGAACAGGTTAGAGAACCCTTATAAACATCAATTTCAAATCAGGGGGATCTTTCAACCATTGATTACAATTTATCACTATGGTTTCGATAGAAAGTCTCTTCCGAAACTGCTTGCATCAACTGCATACCAATGGATGTAGATGGAAGTAGTATTTTAGACCTTTATTTCATATATTTGGGCTTGTTTGTGGCCTGAAACTACTACGAAGGCTTGTCTATGTTGGACAAGAGGCACATCTATTACAGATAGTGCCATGGATATCTCTTTTTATCGAGACGATTTTCGTTAAAGGTTAGGTTGACTGCTTTAAGACATTCGCTCGTTTAAGGCAGATCTATCAGCATTTCAGTTGTTAAGGCACGCAGTCAAAAACTATAAAAACTTTTTGATGGTTAAGGCTTGTTTCAAAGACTTCAGAAATCCTACTGTTACTTTAGTTGAAGTCTGGAGCCACTACGCTTCCGTTCTAGAGCTCTAGTCGTAATAAACTTTGATATTTAAAGCAACAATTGTCTAAGTATTTTCATTCACCTGAGAACGGATAATTTTCAGATGAGATTCCAGATTGTTCAGCGGATTATGTGGTCAATTCATGACGTAGGTCTTAGGTAACGAAATGTGTAACAGTTAGTTGAGTATGCTAAGCGCATTTGTCACTCAGGCAGTGGCATGCAAGGCTATACAATTTAGCTTCGGGTTTAAACAAAGGAACGAAATGAAAATGGGCTCGAAGATCTGTATATGCCGCTTGTAAATACTCAGATCGAGCATATGTTTACTATAGTTTGGCAGTGTAAATAACAACTTAGTAGAAAAATAGTTTTGTGGACATGTTTTATCGTGCGCAGCTTTAACTATGTGCAAATAGTGGACTTAATACCTTGGCTGCTAGTTTAAGGCCGAGTTTGCTGCGACGCTACGACGGATGTCTTTGGGCTTTCTTTGTTTTGACCTAACACTCCTTTGATATAAAACATCCTTACTGAGCATCAGCCAAATAGTTTTCTTCAGGATACACAGTAACGTACAAAATAGCAAGGGGTCTACTTCAGTATCAACAAAACAAAGTATACGTGCAAAACACATTCAATGGACAACTCACGCCCTCTTTCACATTCATTCTCCAATCAAATTACTTCCTAAGACAACCCAATCATCTTCAAATTCGTTTTTCTAGATATACAACCCAATCATCCTCAAACTCGTTTTTCTAGCTTTACAACCAAATCATCCTCTAACTCGTTTTTCTAGATATACAACCCAATCATCCCCAAACTCGTTTTTCTAGATATACAACCCAATCATCCTCAAACTCGTTTTTCTAGATATACAACCAAATCATCCTCAGAATTTCTTCCTTGATTAAGCAATATAATATCCTACAGGTCACTCCTTTCAATATAAAATCCAATCATCCTCCACATACATTCTTCCATTAGACAATTTTACGTCCTACAACTCCCTTCTATCAGTGTAAAATCCAATCATCCTCCAACTATGTTACTTCATTGGGCAATCCAATATCCTACAACTCGCTTCTTTTAATGTAAAATCCGACCATCCTCAACACACATTGTTCCATAAGACAATCGTACGTCCTACAACTCGCTTGTATCAGTGTAAAATCCAATCATCCTCCAACTCCGTTACTTCATTGCGCAATCCAATATCCTACAACTCGTTTCTTTTAATGTAAAATCCAATCATCCTCAACACACATTCTTCCATAAGACAATCTTACGTCCTACAACTCGCTTGTATCAGTGTAAAATCCAATCACCCTCCAACTCCGTTACTTCATTATGCAATCCAATATCCTACAACTCGCGTGTTTTAATGTAAAATCCAATCATTCTCAACACACATTCTTCCATAAGACAACTTTACGTCCTACAACTCGCTTGTATCAGTGTAAAATCCAATCATCCTCCAACTATGTTACTTCAGTAGGAAATCCAATTTTCTACAACTCGCTTCTTTTAATGTAAATTTCTATCATCCTCAACAAACATTCTTCAATAAGACAATCTTACGTCCTACAACTCGCTTCTATCAGTGTAAAATCCAATCATCCTCCAACTATGTTACTTCATTAGGCAATCCAATATCCTACAACTCGTTTCTTTTAATGTAAAATCCAATCATCCTCCAACTACGTCACTTCATTACGCAA
>JANTCA010002740.1:0-11166 GCA_024741275.1 Chironex yamaguchii | reverse complement strand
TGTTTAAATGTAGACAGACTCCAATACACTTGGATGAAAGGACGATCTAGCTGTGCCAAGTATCTGAAAATGCTCGTACTTATACACTTTGGCACATTCTGAATTTTTTAGTAAATGTTGGCCTATGGCAGAATCGCATGTTTTGGAAACCATTTTTGCTTTGCAAACGCGAAATGGCTGTTCTCTAGGAGGAATATGCACTTCGTTCTTCTCATTACAGTGAAACAGCTTGCTTATTCTGCTGAATGTAGCATTGCATAACATAGTCCGTTCTTTCAATGTCGCAAACGTCGTTTGAATGTACAATATGGAAATCCCTTATCAGCTTCATATTTTAAGACATGGTTATTTCATTACCGTAAGTACGAGTGTAAGATTAAAGCAAGAAATTAGACAAGTGTATTAAGATTCAGGTTATTTGGAGAAAAATTTAAATCTTATGTTGGGTGCATGAAGCTATAGATGCCTTATTTGCAGTTAGAACACACTCTTTGCCATGATTTTTCCTTTTTGTGTAGCTGCTATTGTCTACCACAAATGTTATTTTCAATTATACTAGCCAATAAAAGTCTGAAAGAAAAAATGATTTCGTCATTCTTATTTACAATTAGTAAAGGTAAATCTGTAACGTGCAATGTTTAATCTGCATTTAAACTATCAACTCAATCACATTTCTGCTCAGAAAGTTGGCTCTCGTGACTTCTTTTTGATCAAGAACAGCATTATCTGTGAAGGAAAATCTTGTATTTCCAGAGGTACTTTTTTCACTTAAGAATAAGACTTAACTCTTTGCAAAACTTTTCAATTGGAAATCTACGCTTGCTGACTCAGGAATTTACGTCTTGGCTCTTCATTTAAAATGGGCTATCATCTTCAAACCTTCAGATTACGACCTCGTATGTTTCTTATTTGATTGGAAAACGCGATTTTTTCTAAGTTATACGTTCTGATTATATTTCTCTAGTTGTACTTTAGAAATGTTTGCCAAACCTATTTCCTGTGTTTGCTCTACCGCATATGTTTCAATGAATTATGCTCTTTGCATCGTGGAGGTTTCAAAACGTCATTCCTGTATTCGAGAACCCTGACGAAAGATCAAATTTCTGTTTTTAGCAAGCTTTGATACAATCAAAGTGGCAACGAACTTTGTTCAGTGGCTAAGTGAGGACAAAGTATTTTTTCCCTTTATTTCAGCTAAAAAACCCTTTTGTTTATCAATCACTATAAAAGTTAATTCGCTTTTGATATTTCAATGAATGGAGATGATTAACCTAAGCAATACTTGGGACTTTCTCAGGACTACGTACACCAACGCTGTCAGATTTTTTTCCCCAATATTAAATACTGTTGCTGTATCTAGACTGGAATTTCTGCTAAGTTCATCAATTTTCTGGATTGAGTCTAAAGTAAATTCTGTATGCATGTGGCTCTGAGCTGGTACTTACATTTGGTTCTTTGTCTCATTGAATGACTGTGTGAGAGCTCTTATGATGATATCAGGATCTTAAAGGTGTGTTTTTGTAGTTTTAGGGAAAATTTGCAGACTTTGAGTATTTTTGATTTTGTCCAATGGTCCGCCCTTGACAAAGTTATCAAAATTTGGACACAAAGTGATGTCATAAACTCTTTGTGGAAGCAACATAGAGTGACTGCGTGAGAGCTCTTATCTTGCTTCCCATGCAAAATACAAATGTTTCCTCATTCGTTATTCCAATTAATTGTCCTCTTTAGCATCTACACTGAAACCATTTCAACAAATAACCAGAATTTTCTTAAACTCTTCTCTTTTACTGTCCAAATGCTTTGAATCAAAATCATCCATTAAAACATCTTCTTTCCTAGAATTTCAAACCTGTAAAACTTGTTTGATGAGCTTTGACCTCTAATGTTTGATTTCCGTAGCCCAGAATAAACCTTTTTTTGGCGTCTAAATCACTCTTCCTGTATTGCCGGTGGTTTTTTCTTACCGTTTCAGCTATTTATCTAGTAGTGGCCACTCGACTTCGTGATGAGCGACTAACAGAAAGGCTGTCATTAACTAGTTTCTATAAAGATTCCGACATTTAAGAGAGAGAAAATTTGAGTCAAACAAAGAACGCTCTGTTTTGTATCCTTTGATAGTAGGATGGAAATTACCTACTCGTTTAGATTTGTGCAAGATGCTAGATGATGCCTTGAACTATTGCTTGTATTATTCCCTATCAAAGTTTGGCTTGTTTAAGGTTTTCAAGGTAATTTTTTTCAAGCATATATTAATTTCTGTCTCTCCAAAACAGAATTAAAGCAAAACAGTAATTAAATCTGAAACTCTGACTTTTAAATTTTATTGAGATGACGTTAAATTGGAAATGTTTCTTGTGTATTTACACTTTCCAAAGAGGCTTGAAAATGTTATTAATAATGAACTTATAGCTTGAGGTTCCAGTTGTGTTCTACCAATCACTTTAAAGAGCTGTTTATAAAGTAAAATATAAGTGATTACAATTAAGAAAAGAAATAAGGCATAAGCAAAATCACGTTTGCAAAGGAAGATGCTTTTTCCAAGATTTTTTTGCTGCTCCGAAACCTTGTTTGGTAGTCAAATACCTTAATTCAAACAGTCTTAGATTTGTCCTAAAGTCGTAAAACGTTTGCATTTCAAGGACAGCAAGCTAAACTACTGTAAATTTGACTTCACAAATGACATTACTTTGTAGGTAAGGCATAATAATTGCCAAATATTAGAGGACATACTACTGAAATTAGGATACCACAGCCCAGTTGTTTGGTATGTTGAAGTTCTCCATCTAATGTCAATATACTCAGAGCTGCTGAGAGGTTTCCGAGGCCCCGGGACAAAACTGAAAACGAGGCCCTTTTAAAGCAAACTTTTTTGCAGACATTTCCTTTACATTAGCGTAAAATGCATTCCAAAACATTTTGTACCTCAAATTCTGTTACATTTTATTTATTATATTACAAAAATGTCAAAATCATTTACATCAGTTTAATTTCCAGTCAATTAAATCTAATTTTTGCTGGTTTTTTTCGACTGCAAAAGTGTCAATGAGTTTTTCATAATCCATCTGTCTCGCCTTCTTGTTCTCAATTTAAAAGATCATATAACTTAATAACCTCTCTTTCGACACTGAGAAGCGCAAACGATTCTTTATCACGACAGACCTGCTTAATAAACGTTTTCCTGAAGCAACAAATACTGGAATTACCAAGAAGACTCGCAAACAGACGCATATTTTTAGCTACAAAGTTTGTATCTTCTTTTCGTGAATAGAAATTAACATGACGGATTCTCCATTTTTCATCGTCCTTATGGGTTGCTGAGACTTTGTATAATGACAAAATTCATTTTCCAGGTCATCTATGACAAAATCTTTTTGGTATTCAGTAACAAAATGCATTGGTTGTTTTACGATCTTTATGTAACTTTGATTGCTTGGAGGGTTGATAATAAAATCTAACAAATCTACAATGGCTTGTGCTTGCAATAAGCATCTAAGAATTTCCCTCCTACATTCTTTCTCTTTATTAACCTTCTTCTGATATTGGTAATCAATGCTAGACTGTCTTACAAATGTGTAGGGCAAAATCTTTCTACTTCACATAGTTGGTAGCATGCATGGCACTCTGCTTGTGAGATTTGACTTGATCGTAAAGTTTTTCCCAATTGCCTTTGTAGCCTATTTTTGGGTAGATGGATAAGGAATGAGCATCAGATTGTGGGTTTTTGTTAATCGAACAACATGAAAAAGAAAAGTGTTCGTTACAACCATCACTCACAGCCAGTCCCTCCATACCGATTCGCCATTTGGCATTATTCTCATAAAGTATGCTCATTGGACAGGCTCTGCTTGTTTGGTTCTTTTGGAACCTAACTGGATTTGGCGAGAAACATTCAGGCCCCAAGGTAGGCTCTTCGTTATTTTTCTCAAGGCCATGCATTTCTGTTTGGTTGGCCTTGATTGAAGATAAGTGTTTATCTGTTTTTCCAATTTACTCTGGTTAACCTCCAACGTTATTGTCTCCAACTCGTCTTCATTTGGCTGGACCTCCTACCCTTTTACATCAATTAAAGATGGCACTCGCCGTTCTTGCGTTTCTGGCGTCTTCATCTCAGTAATTTGTTCCCAATCAAGCTGCTGAAAAGTTCTTGTTTGTTTTGATTAGTTTTTCAGTTGTTTTGACTTCTCTTTTGGCTTGCCAGCCCCGGATTGAAACTTTCTCTTCATTTTTCACATCTGTTTGTACGGATACAACACTTGATCACAATTAAACAAAAAACAGCACTTATCATTCAGACATAGTCACTATGCAGTCGTTACCATTTAATAATGGGATTTTAACATATCAGTGATGATGGGCATGTGGCAGTCTATGTCTCTTGGAGATTTTCTTTCCGAAAATTGCTACTTTCTTTTGCTATTAAAAACATCTTGTCTGAATGTGCCTTTTAAAGACACAATGATCTACTATTCAGAGTTAAATTCCTTTGATATACTTAAATATCACTTTTGACTACGAAACTCAGACAAAAATTTTGTTTTTACTTTATGGGGCCCCGAGACCTTGAGACGTTGGAACAGTCTGTAACCCCTCCCCTATCTGCCTCTCAGCGGTCCTGCATATAATCTCTGATCGCCATTAGTGAACCTTATTAACCCTGCCTGCGTTTTGTGGACTAAAGTGTTTAAGTAAGGTACGACATTATGATTTGTAATATGAGCTGATAACGATGTTCAAGTGTTTGAAGAAGGAGAATAAATTCAGTTCTTACCAGGTCAATAAATAATAACAACTCTAGGTTTACATAGGCTACTATTAGTTGTAAACATCATATTCGAAGGAAGTAAATACGTTCGAAGGAAGTAAATACGTTCGAAGGAAGTAAATACGTTCGTAGGAAGTAAATACGTTCGAAGGAAGTAAATACGTAAATTACTTCGAGATAAACCATAAAACATTTTTTACTCGAGTAATCTTAAATAACCTCACACCCAACAAAATTTATAATAAAAGTAAATGGAAAGTTTCCTTAGCAAGCTGACATTTTCATTTACGAAAGTGGTATAATAAAATTAAATTGAAAATTGGAAAAGAAATTATTAGAAAAGACTGAATAGCAAAAAAAGCTTACAAATCAAACGTTGACACGGTAAGATACAAGAATATTGATATCACTATGAAAATCAGAATGATGAAATGCCATGTTTGGGGAAGTATTTTCTATTGCTGTGAGACTCGGACCATCAGCAAGCAGTGCCGGAACATGCCCAAACAGCTGGGAGGCAGGTGGGGAACTTGCCCGCAATAATAACTTCTATCAACGGATGGATACGATTGATGGGAATATGGATGAATTGTTTAATGAAAAAATAGAATGAGTGGATATGATGGATCGATACGATGGATGGAGAGTGAAGATTATGTTCTATGGAATAGGAGCCATGAAGTAGGAGCCTTGGGAAGGGTGGTAGAATGGGAGGATTCAAGAGGTTCACTATTGTTTACACAATCTTGCTTAGTAAAAACGATCCTATTGTATGGCTCCGCAACTTGGATTTTGACAAAGAAGCTTGAGAAGAATGCTTAGAGCGGTGCTTGATACGTCCTGGCAACAGCACCCAACCAGAGAAGAGCTATATGGTAACATATCACCTGTGTCAACTTTAGTGAAAGTCAGACGTGCTCGATTTGCTGGCCACTGTTATACAAGTAAAAACGAGCTTATCAGCAAAATAATTCTATGGAAACCTGCTCATGGCTACTACAGTGTTGGACGACCACATATGACATACATTGACCAAGTTTCCAGGGATGTCGATTTACAAGTTGAGGACCTCGCTAAAGTGATGATGGATCGAGAAGCCTGGAGAGATAGAGTGGAATGGCCCCGGGCAACCCGCCCAATAAGATGATGAGATGATGAAAAACGATCGTTTTGCAACATTCGAAAGAATCGTTTACTAAAGCTTAAATGACGTTCACTCCAATCAACAACTAATTGACATGACTAAAAACAAAAGCAAATATTTATTTCCAATTTTGATTAATGAACAAGTTTTATCCGCAAGATATGCCCTGTTTTTTGTGTATTTAGGGAATATTTAGAATACCAAGTTCTTTCCCACACTATTTCGATGCATAGGACGGTGTCCGTATTCGTATATTTAGCCCTAGGGCAGCAAAATTGTGTAGGAGTGCTAGTGCCTGCTTGCACAATACTATCAAAGTACATCCATCCGATTTCAAAATATCCACATCAACCAGAATACAGTCTGTGCCTGGGTGAACGTTATGGAACCTGACAAAATATCTATTGCTCCGATCCAGAAAGAAAGCTACCAACCTTGTGATCGTTTGCTCCTTGTAGTAAATGCTTATTACTGTAGGAAACGTATTCCTTTTATTGACTAAATTTTTATGATTAGAAATTTACAAGGTTTTATTTTATTTGGAAAAGGTATTTTAGAGACCTTGAGATCCAGACATTTGATTACTATTAGAATGATATCAGAAATACTTGGATTTGCAATTTAAAAAACAATCATTGAAGCAGAGCGGGCTTCTCCTCTGGCAGCACTGTGTGCTTAACTGATATAATCTATCCTTTAAGTGCTAAATACTAAGTGGAGAAGCATTATGTACTATCTTAAAATCCTTTGGTATGATCTGGTCGTGGATTCGAACCCACCGCCTTCCCCATAAGAAGAGCACTCTGTCATTATGCTAGTGCTAATGACCACGAGGGCAAACACTTAATTCTTTGATCATTGTAATTAATACCACGAGAGTTAAAAATGCAAAATAAGTACTGTTGCAAAGAGAAGCATTCTTGGTTAGAAATAAAGCTCCTTGACGATTTACATTTTCATGATAACTCAACATGTTTGTTACACATAACGTTACCATGGGCTAAGGGCATTGCTAATAATGCAAATACGTTATTAGCTTTTTTCCCAAAAGTAACTGCATCAAAAGTAAAATAAAACAGCAGAAATTTTGAAGCAGACTTATCCATCCTTTATATCAAGAAACATTTCTAATTTTTATTTCTGCGATATCATAAAGATCATTGGCATCTTATGCTATGTTCTTTTACCTGATCCTGTATAAAGAGCCGCTTGCATTCCTTCTCCATTGAAATGTTAGCTGTTCTCCATACCTTGCCATGCTATTTATGAGCCAGTTTTAATAGTAGAAGCAGAGAAACAATTTAAAGTTGTTTCATTTGTTTGTGATACAATTCCTATTGTGAAATATGCCAATAATAACGTCGTGCTAATGATTCGTAAAGGTTAACAGTATGGCGATAAGTACTCTATCAATTCAAATAGGATTGGAACAACCTAAACCAAGATGTGTTATCAATTAAAACCGAGATTATGAACAAGAAGACTTCTCAGAGTACTTACATTAGATAAAGATCGAGAAGAGAACTACTTGACTCTTCCACAATCTTAGCAAGTGATCTTATCTAGCCTAAGGATACACCAGTTTTATCAACAGGATTGTTAGATTTTCGTGCAAAGATAGTTGCCGCTTTAAGAGGCAGACTTCATAAGATAGGTTTAAAAGGTTCGAGCTAGTACCGAAGACGTTCTTCATTGAATCATACTCTATAGATTTGATTTACAGTTGTACAAAATGAAAGTCATAACTGCAAATGTAACGTTCTTTGAGATTAAAATAAGGTGGCTGCTACTCATCAAAACATAATTGAAAGAACAGAACTCAAAACCAAGTTACAATTACAGTAGTTCAACCGCAGTATCAAACTATCGTGTTATTAAAGATTATGTTTTCTGCTCGCGACATCGCAATTTTGCTTTGATAGTTGCATCGCGTGCTTAGTTCTGATGTCTCCATGTGCTGAGCAGGTGACATGCCGAGTAACGGGTTGTTGTACCGCAACAACAGGAGATCTAGCCTGCAGAATGGCAACTGATTACAAGGGCACATTATGAACTTCAAAGGGAATTAAGTTATTTAATGATTGGCACAAAACTTTCTTACTTCAGTTTTTTGAAAATACTGTAGTTTCTGCATATTACGAATCAGCCAATATTCCGAATTCTCCTTTTAAAGAGCTACAATTTTCTGTATGGTTTTTGAATTAATAAAAGGGTAGTCACAATGTAATGATCCCTCGATACCACGAGTATAAATGTGTTGGCCCTCTGAGATCGTTATTTCGAGAGTCTACTGTATCTCGACCTCATCCGCTCGAACAGAACATCTTAACCTATCAGTTAGTTCGTCATTTTGCGCATTCTTCAAATGGATACTTTTAGCTGTTTACTCTTGAGGATGCATGCTTCATCAATTTCAATGATACAACTACTTTTACCTTTAACTGGTTGACAGATCTTTAACAGACGTCACACTCCTTTTTCTAGCCTAAACGTGCACCAATTGAAGAAGATCAAAGGCCGAAAAGAACTACTTTGTGTGTTAGCGAAGGAGACCTATTTAAGAACGTGATCGCTACGCTTGCACGCCCTATTTACACACAAGAAGCTTCCGGTAAAGGATGTACCTTTACTACAGTTGTCTACACCTATAGGTTGCAATTGTATTTTGTGCATTTGGACAGGTTCTTGCAAGTGTGCACTTTTTAATAGTATGCATCGTTTGGCAAACAATTTAAATTTCTACCAATTGGATGGCCTTAAAGGATAGGACACGCCAGCAGCATCATCAAAAGTATAGGCTAATGATGGCGAATCCATAACATTCTCAATTTCGACTAAAACTAGTTTGTCGTAAGTTAGAAATGCTCTGCCCACTACTTTTGTCAAACAGCGCTTGCGCTGAGTAGGTGCACTGCTGAATAATAGGGTCATCAGGCACAACAACGGGAGCGTAAGCCTTTCGAAAGATAACTGGTTGCACAAGGGTACTGATAGGAGATACTAGGTACGAGCAAGAACTATGAAGTTCATCATTACAACAATACCATGTCTCAAGATAAAAGAGGCCTTTTAACAAGTGTTCGAGTAGCGTTTACTTGGTAAAAGGCAAATGTGGAAGATCTTCAAAGATTTTCGATCAAAACATCGTCGTCTGGAGACAACTCCAGATGAGTCAACGTGAGTTACCACCTCTGATTCAAGTAAATGAATTTATGCGATGAGGCCTGGCATGCGGCAGTTCAAGATTATCCCCCTTGGAATACAGGAAGGATAAGCAGTGGACTCACTGCATAAGCTGTTTTACGAATGATTCTTATGTCCTTGCCGGGATTCGAACTCGCTACTTGTGGCTTGCAAGATGGTTGTCTTGTTCACTAGACCATTACTGCTTTAGGACATGACGAGTTTTTACTTATCAATCAGTAAACTTCCTCGTGTTCCGTTAACAGAATTAAAGTTTAAACAAGAACTTCATATCAAGATTTATAGACCTTTTAAAAGACGACAGCTGCAAGCAAACTCTTTGGATGAGTAAGCACAAGCAATGAAAAAGCACATTAACTTCCCTTGTACTATGTTTTAAAAGGCCGGCCATTAAATTACAGAATTTTGCAATTTATGGAAAAATCAATTTATTTAAAAACAAAAAATTTTCAAAATTTTCGTTGTCAATACCTAACATAAATTTTAAGCGTTATAAAGTAATACAAATATAATAGTCATGAAAAGATCCAAATGCAACTGGACATTTACATGGTAGAATATCTAATCAATTAGTTTAACTCATGTAAGTTACCACACCGGTCCGTATTGTTCGTATACTTGGTTGCATATACACGCTGACAGTCTACATTCAATAAATATGGACGCATGGTCCTTAACTTCTCCACCTGACCAAATTAGATGGCAGAATCCCGGTTTTCATTTTTCGATGGTCCGTACTAGATGAAAAACGGAATCCACACGTCGGCTTTTGTGAACTACAAAATGGTGCCATTTTGTTTGGAAATCGGTATAAGTCCACTACTTCCTTGCGAGAGGCCACAGATGGCTTAGGAAGATATGTTGTCTCCTTGCGAATCGGCACGAGCTTGGTACTTTTCTTGTCAATTTGTTCACTTGTAGTTTTACTATATTTTTGAGCTATTTGTCTTGCGCTATCTCGGACTATTATGGCTCTGTTATCAACTTGTCGACTGTAGAGACCATTCTCTATCAAGCTTTCACGATAAGCCACACGACAACATACATTTGTTGGTAACCATACCTGCTTGAAGTTTTTTCTGCAATCGTTGCATTTAAAGGTGGCGCTATTTCTCATTCCAGTGTTTGGCATATCAATTGCGTTTCCCCGGCTCCAAGAAAGGATAGCTTCGCAAAGATGTTACTGCGATACTTTTCAAATCACTTCTAACTTGGGTTTAAGTATTAATCGATTTAGGTCACTAAATTTGACGTCAGATGACGTTGCGTTTAAAAGCCAAAACGAGGTAACGAAAACAATGTTGCGTCATAAATATGAAACAGTGGATGCATCTATTGCGTTAGAAAAACTAGTTATTGGTGTATTAACTGTCGGCAAAACAATTTCATGGCAGGTAATTCAGTAGTTCTAAGTAACACGAGAAAGCTGTCTGCAAATCAGAAGAATCAAAGACGTGATTTCACCGAAAGCAAGTTTGAAAGACATATCAATGCCTATCGTATTTGGAAAGCAACTTAATTTCCGTTTTGGACATGTCAAAGCAAATCGTTATTAATTCGCTGCAATTATCTGGGTAGCGTCGCTATTGTGGTATGCACTGCTTACCAGAAAAACACGAAAGTGCAATAAAGGAATCGCAGGTTTCTTTCGCAAAAATTCCGCAAAATTAGCGTTGATGTTCTTTTGCGTTTCCCAAACCCCCCTGGAATTTTTTAAAAAGTTCTTGTTACACCTCATAACACTAGTAGTTTTTGATTTAGTAAATAAAATTGAGAAAAAGCTTAAGAGGCTTAAAGGAACTCCAAAAAGGGCGGCAAAGCTACAAAATTAAATTACATTGAAAGAAACTCCTACAACGGCGCATGCAAAAATGGAAGCAACGATCCGTTTGTTCACTTTAAGATTGAATGAAGTACAAATTCTAATTGAGGCTAGTATGTAACTATGAAATCAAATAAATTTGTAACTTTAAACTTTTTGTTTGTTCCATTCACCACAAGAAGCTGATCAATTTTTTGATTTTCTTAACAAACAGCACCCAAACATACAGTT
>JANTCA010002737.1:0-11166 GCA_024741275.1 Chironex yamaguchii | reverse complement strand
TCACCCAATCTTTGTGAAGTGCGACCTACATACCGAGCTTCACATCGGCACAAAAATTCATATACTACTAAGCTTTTATTCATGAAATATGAAATTTATAACTTGTCTCATTTTGCCACAGACCTAAGGTTTTGCTGGTCGTAAATCGTTGGATGGATCATTCCCTTCTTCACAAGAGTGCCAAAGTTATGAATTTTTATATTTTTGGTATTATCGTGTTCATAGAGGCGCTCTTGAAACCACGTGATGCTGTTACAACACAGACAACGCCTTGCTTTGTGCATGGGTAATTAGAGTGGAATACCCTTTTACCCCGTTTTTAAGCCTCCCCTCGGATTTACGCCCATGGGCTTAAATCCAGATTCAAGCTCATGGGCGTAAATACGGACCCATTTTCAGCAGTTGAGAAATTGCAAGATCATTTAATTGGAAGAGAAACGCAATGAAAGAGGTGTGAATGTAAACGAATCAGTTGAAAATGAGGATGATGATAATGATGAGGATAGTGAAAACAAGGGGAACGAAGAAGGAACGAAGAACGATTATGATATTGAAGTGGTGTAAGATAATGATATGTTAAGTTTGAAGATGATAAGGTAGAGTCATACTTCTCTCGTGTCTATTTGATGAACTATTTCCCATATTTGTGGTGCATATTATCCTTTTTCGTCAAATTGAGGAGATTTTGGGACTTATTTCTTTAGGCCATGGGCTTAAATTCGCAACACTTGTAGAAAGATAAAAAATGACTCAACATTAAAGATCCGCCGTTAAGCCCAAGGGCTTGAAAAGGGGGTAATAGGGTATTTATTTTAGGACCGGAGATCGAGACAGCTGTACAGGTTGATTAATTTGGTATCATTTTTGGAGACATAGATGCCTAAAGGTTGTGGTGGTAACGAAATAGATCAGATCAAGCCTCTTCTTTATGTTTAGCGTTAATTTATCATGTTACCACTTGGTACATCTGCACAATAATATTAATGTGATAAGAAAAATATGTGCATATGGAAGCATAAAATATTGTTGACAATGATATCTAATTAGATGATTGAGGTGATGGAACGTAATGCCAGGCTGAATGCGTGATATTGTTGAGTCACTGTCATGTTTTTGGGTCATGACATCCATCGTAGGGAGAACACGGCATTTCGTTTGATACTTTTATGAATGGAGTAGGACATTGTAATAGAAAGGGTAATAGATCATGTATACTTTGTTATGGACAGTGAAAACATTATAATAAATACCATGTGCTTGCATGATCTAGAAAGTAGACTTAGGAGTGTGCGTGTTTTGGAGAAGGAAAATCATAACTAGGTCACTAGTGTGAGTCCATTTTTATGCAGTGAATGGATTTTTTTAATGTTTTTCCAAGACAGGAAGTGTTACATCAAGCAATAAGAATTTTTTATCTTTACTTATGCAAATGAAGTAAATGACGACTGCTGCTATTTATATTCAAGTGGGGCTCATTTCATAAGTCATTATGGGCTTTGTGTCGCACGTCAGTTAATATTTTTACACTTGTGCCCATCTCTCATCAACGTCTTTAGCTTAAAAGGTCTGACTCAGTGTTCTATAATTAAGATACGTTTTGTAGCAACAGTTCTTGAATTATACCTTGTGATCCCACTAGTTGACACCGTAACAACAAAAATAGTCATTTGTTCCTTCTCCGTTTCATTGCATTAATACAAACAGGAGTAGTTGAAATCAAGGCGCTCAAAACAAAGACTAAGGCAATATTAAAAAGAGATGTGATGTCTGCTCTTCTAAGCAGGAGTACGATATAGATTGATAATTAGTTTTAACAAGGATACAAATAATCTGGCCCAAAGGATCAAAGAATTTAAGCATCAAAACTTAAATCTGTGGAACACCAACATGCATAATATAGCTAGAAGAACATCGAGCATACAAAACAAGTGTCGCAGCGAAAAGAAGAGATGGTATCAATCGTAGGACCATGCCCATGACTGTCTGAGCAGACCAACATATCATGCAGTGTTGAAAATTTTAGAGTTGACCAGTTTAACTATAAGTGCTTCACCATATATGCTTAAAGCCTGACAAACCGTCTATTCAAGACAGCCTGCAGCTCTGTTGATAGTCTACAGACACAAGAACTACTGAGAGTTCATAAAAAGATAATTAGGGCCAAGATGCTTTATTAGGGAATTCTTGGTAATAACAGGAAGGACACTAATTGATATATAGTTTACCTGGATTATATTTTTCAGTAGATTTCCGAAGTACTGGGATTTCTATTGGGAACTTCGAATGATGGAAGCATGATTCACTGAAACATTTGTTACGGAGTGTGACTGATACAGGTGAAAGTTCTGGCAAACATGCCTCAAAAACATGTAGCATTAGACAAATCCAGCTTCAAATAGGAAAAGACACTTATCATACAGTGAATTTGATGCCTGAAAGAAATTCTTAATGGAATGCAAGAAAGTGAGTGAACTGAAGCATCAAGAATATAGTTACCACTAAACGTTTGATAACGAGGCCATCAGTACCCTTCAAAAAAGACAGGACCCGAGAATCATTAAAAAGAAGTGAAATAGAAGATTTTTCTTTACATCTCATACCGTCATACTGTTAATGAAACGCCAGAATTGTTGATCACCAATTTTCTTAGCATAAATATAATTATAACTACATTGTTAATAGGCATATCAAGCATTGTTAACTGCCATTTTATACCAATGCCGACAGTGAAAACATCCAATGCGTTTAATACATGTTAGTTCCTCATGTATTTGGGGTGAAACAATTATTTCCCTTTTAATTGTTCACTGCCATGTACCTTGAAAGAAGAGCAGATCTGCTGTACTTTGACTTCTTATTACTGAATTACAAGATTTCATTTTCTCTTTTCACCTTTAGCGGTAATTTCTATCGTGGGCAAATAAAATGGAGTCCCTGCAGAGCGATAAATCATTGGCATTTTCTCCCATACAACGGCTCTCTTTGTTTTTAACAATCCAGAACTCTGAGTATGTTGCATAAATCATAGGATGTTAGTATGTATGTACTCTTGTTAGTTTCCTACGAAAGATCTAAAACAAGTCAAATATTGAACGAGAGACTGCCTCTGTTTTGATACCCTACTGCTTCTTTAAAGTCACGTGATTGTTTTTTTTTGACTTTGCAATTAAAAGCATTGCATCTAATGTATGGATAAATTCTTCCTTTACATTTGTGCACAAACAGGTTGGTAAGGAGAAAAAGGAACAGCATCAGTTTTGAATTTGGTCTGCTCATTAAAATTTAATCTGTTATTTACAGTTTGCGGTGCTTGTTTTGCATTGAGTCAAGTATCATTTTGAGTTTTATCATTTCAGTTTG
Organism: Chironex yamaguchii; assembly: GCA_024741275.1. NCBI lineage: Eukaryota > Metazoa > Cnidaria > Cubozoa > Chirodropida > Chirodropidae > Chironex > Chironex yamaguchii. The sequence goes on along the minus strand of JANTCA010002737.1, from coordinate 7,806 downwards.
TTTTCAATACAAGTGCTAACAATGTATACCAAATACGAAAATAGAAAATGTATGCATGCATTGGTAGGAAGTACTCTATTGACGTTTGTCACGAATATAGATATAGACATCATTATTTCTATCTCTTAATATTTGGATTTGTAGTGCTGCTTTGATGAAGGAACGCTGCTAAATTCCAATATGTAATTAAACTTCCTCATCTTGTCTCCAATGTGCAAAATACAGTCAGAAACGTTTGATCATAAAAAAGAAGCTTTGAACTATATTTTCGCATTTTTAAAATAAATACAGTAGACGGTGTTGTCAACATTAACTCATTACCACTGAATTGAAGTGTGAAGGGCTAAGTTAGTATATCAATTTTAGGTCTTATACAATGAAGTTGATCACTATGAACTGAAAAATAATTGAAAACTAAAGAGAAGTAACATAAAAGACATGAAAAATAAATACAAAAAAAGTCATAGGAGGGGCTATGGATCAGAATAATGTGGAAATGGAAGAGCGAGCGATTGATTGATCTTATTAAGGTGGGAGGCGTACTTTTTTGAAAGATATTTAGAGCAAGGTCTGCCAAAAATTAAATAGTCAACATTTACTGCAATTTATAGGTAGTCGACAATTAGTTAATTGCAATTGAATTTTAGTTAATCAGTTATTAGATTAATTGTCGAGCATCAATCAATTAATTGCAACCATTATTCGACCAATTTAATAGGTCTTGATTACACTTAAGTAAAATTTTCCGGGCATTTAGCTGTGACAAAATCTTCACAAATGTTTACGTTTCAGCAAGATCAACGTGAAAAGCTGGTTTAATAACAAATGGGCAATGACGTTTCTTAAACGGAATGCATTAAACAAGATAGATTGATTGATCAGGACCAGTTACAATCAAAGGACCGATTAACAATAGTATCCAGCTATCATAATTTTTAAATTACTGCTTTCTGCATGTCAGAAAGTGATCACACGGTATTGATTGTCATATTAAAAGAACTTTGGTAGAGGAATGTGTTCATTGTTTGCGAAAGGGTTTACAGAAGCAACACATAACAGGAATTAATAAATGGAGCGGAATAATGTCATTTGTTTTAGACTGTTCTTTTTGGTTGTCAAGCGTCTTTAGAAATTTGACTCGAAGTATCTCATCGAATACCTTGGTTCGATCCTTCATTGGCTATTATATTTCTTTCTTGCCGATTCAGGACCTTAATGGCGGATTCAAGATCTTTTCAAATGCAATGAACAATTAAGTGGTCGTTGTCCCATGTCGGTGTGAAAGGACTGCGTTGTCAGGTGATGCTGCCCTTTCCAGCTGCTTGAAACAGACTGTAACAGCGGGACATTACTTAATGCAAAAATAGATTGATGCCATTGATGGCATTTATCAGGAAATAAAGGACACATTTGGGAGACGATCGAGATCAATACCTTTCTTTAACAAAACATTCTTTTTAATCGTTCACTGTGCATTTTCTACGACTACAGGTGTGAGCAAAGAGGATTGATCATCTCAAACAGAGTATTTATTCTTTCTTATCTGGCTCTCAAAATAACGACACATTTATCTGACGCCAAACAAGGCATGAAACATAGAGTAGCGTCCTATGTGAATAAAGGAAACAAAGACATTCGTTTCCTGTTTAAGATCTGATCTCAGACTTTTCCTTCTATTCACATTGTATGGAAATATGAATAGTTTGAAGTAAATAACCTCTGTAGAACAGGTTGTAAGTAAAAAGGCAGACAGTCTTAAATTTGTTAAGCTGCTTAATATGAATGAAGCCTGTTTTTGATTTTGATTGATACTAACAAGCTTCAATACATGTTCCTTATAATTTCAACGGCCATTTATAATGCGAGTTTAAAGAGCAATTTAAGGCTCTGATGTGTTTGCGACCAGACCGTAAGGAACACAGTAAACATTTCTGCGCCATCTGGTGGCTTCGAAGTGCTTAACTCAGCATCCCTGATATGCGTCTCACTACTGTGCACTGTGTGGGTGAGATGATGCTGTGTAGTAGTCTTGTCCTAACAGGTGGACCTAGCTGATGAGTATGGACGTCGGTTTTATGGGTTAATTCTCTCCAGCAAGATACAAATAACGCAGATAACTATCGAAATGTCTCTCCTAAACCATGCTATAAAAATGAGAGTAGTAAGTGCAACAAATGCACGCGTATGTACAATAAAACACTAGAATTCATACCTGATTTTTTGCTTTTGGTAAATGTTAATCAATAGTTCCGTTTGTACTTGTGAATTGATATATGACTCAAACTATTATTTCATTTTTTTGCTTCGAAATGAATACTGGTCTGGCTCTTTATTACAAGATTTTACATTTTGGGGTGAAAATCAAAGCTGTTGTAACCGACGATCTATAATAGGGTCAATGTCCATTTATATTCAATGTCCAGGGACCATTTTGTGGAAGTTTATGGACATTCTCGTACAGTATGAGAGTAAATAAGAAGACAACAAGATTTACACTTTTTTAATATGAAATGCAACGTCTAACTGGAGTCGTTTAACTAAAAAGGAGATGAGAGATATTGCAAATAAAATGTATCAAAGATGAATTTTATCAAGAAAGTGTTCCAGGATAAGCACACTTCCAGAGATATAGTTACTGATGATGAAGAAGCGCCTATTTCATAAAAAATTCCCTTTACCTTACCTGAGTGGTACTTTGTGCCATAGTAATCCATTTATTGATATTAAATCTGCCTAATTATAACGTTGTTCCATTAATGTGTTGTTTACCACTCTTAAACGTGAAGGGAACTAAACTTCAATGAAACAAAAGTGTCTTCCAATGCAATACGTTGTTTTTGGCTTGGTGTTGAACTTTGTCTACAAAGGATTGAAAGGATCTGACGGAGCACCCTTAAGTATTCATCTCATACTTTGAAAGCGCGTTATCGAAGTCAAAGTCAGACACAATTTAATTTGTACGATCACTTTTTACCCCCAAAAGAGATAATTACCATGGATTAGGAAGGATAACATGGCCTTGTCTTCTTGAAATAGGTCTTAATTGGCCAAAGATGGAATCGGTCTTTGTATATTCTAACATTTGTGTATATAGTCCTATTCTTGTCATGTGGAACAAACTGATGATTAAATTGTCTTGCGTAAAGAGCACGCCCCAGAAATAGCACTTATTTTGAGCTAGCCACTCCACAGCCTTTTGATTTTTCTTGTATGTGGAGCAGCAATGTCCTTCTTTAGGTAAACCGTGTTCGACTTTTATTGACTAGTGTAGCAAATTATTTCTTATTAGCTTTACTGCTTTGATTTTCTGAGATCTAAAGTTCCAAGCCTCTCGAAGTTATGGATATCTGCTTGAAAATTCATAAAGGTTCGTTTAAAATGAAAAAAGACGTGCCATAAAAGTTTGCTATAGAGTAATTATAGACTAGGAAAGGCGGTTAAAAACGTACGATTGTGTCTTTCCGGCCACTAGTCCTTCCTACCAATTTGAAATTGACACCAATTTAATCTGGAAGATTTTAATTTTGTTTCCATGTGGAATTCAACTAAAGGAAATTGACAATTTAGGGATAATGTGTTTCAAACTCGTTATGGGCAAATATCCACCTATCTGGTTTTCAAATACAAAGCAATCTTACGATTCATTTTAAAACCATCTCACAAACACCCCTGTTCTTTACAAGGCTTTTAATTATTGTCTCACTGGAGTGCTTTGCAGCTCTACACTTTCATTACTCACACTGCGCCTAATCCTGTAATATTATACCAAATTGTAATATTTAACCCAGGCTTATAACCCTGACAACCTTCAAATATTGTCAGTGATCGTAAAATTATCATATTTACTGTAAACCATATTTTTAAGCACACGAGACCAATTCTTTATTAACTCAAACGAATTGTCATTTATTTTCAGCATGTCGTGTTTTATAGATTTGAAATCAAGCAGTTTGACTGTGTTTGGACTTGATAATTACAGCAAACAAACCTGTTTGATTTGAACATATTGAAAACGTAGGTATTACTTTAAAAAGAAACGCCTTAGAAATTTTGAAATCGTCTTCCAACACGTAATGAAAAAAATAAAAGACACCCTTCAGTGTCTACTATCGTGGTATATTATCGTCTTAGCTTATTTTCCTTCAGAAAAGGTTTTCTAATTTGTTTTTTAACTATTTTAAAGGTAATTTAGGGAATTACTATCTTTTATTACTTATTAAAGAAGCCGGTGTTCATTTTAAGCTTTCTTCTTTAAAAATTGCGCTATTATTTTTATCTATTTGTTATGGTGAACAAGTTCGAAAAATGTCATTCACCTGCTTAAAATGCTTGGTTAAAATATAGACAATGCGGAAACCACAAACTGAACAAAGTTCGTCTTTGGTTAAAATTAAGCAAACAATGACCAAGAAACAAAGATTTAAGCCACAATGTTGAATTTAAGCACTAAGAAATAATATGTTTGAACAGAGCGTACTGAGATTATAGAATAAGAATACGATATGCAAAAGAAGTAATATGCGGGTTTCAGAATTCTCTATTATCATTGTATTTTATTACAAAAATACAAATTCTTGTTATCGCTTTGTAGGAAATGTCAGGGTTGTCGCTCAGAGAATTATCTTTACTTGAGTTATTGTCAAAAATCCATCAAGTCAAGCTAATATGATAAAGTCTACCGTGAACATAGAATTGCATTAATCTCTTATTGAATACTTGCGTACGCTTTTACATAGTGTAGATTAACTTAATCACACCGGACTCATTTTTATTGGTGAAGACACATTGACAAATAGTTAAGTGTAATATCCTGAGACTGGAAGGTGTTAATGAAATTAATTTAGTAAATAATTACAAGGTTTAAAGCCATACATTTCACATGGAAACCCTTGAAGGTGAATCAGTGTGGCCATTGATATTCAGGAGTTCAAGTGGCTTAAAACATTATTGTGGTTACCTTGTAGTATTCATGTGTTAAATGCATAATACTTTGTAACAGAATCCAGTAGAAATGAATGTGTTTCTTATAGGACATGCTTTTCCTTGGAATTTCACTTCACTTGGAAGTTAAAAACTTAATTACGTCTCCTTATCAAAGTTTAAAACTAGACTCTTACAACAATGGGTTAAATAAAAGATGATATCTCCGGGGTAGACATGCAAGAAAACTGGTGTAACGTAACACTAAACTCGAATAAAAAGAATTTGTCACAGTAACATTCTGTAGTTAATAATAGTTTACATGAAGAAATGAAATGAAGACAGTTCAGGTTATATCATATAAAGAAACTGCACTATTGCGAGAGTATATTGTTTTTAAGAATCAACCTTTTGTAGTCCTATGTCGAGACTTCTCGAATAAAATTAGTCCCTTTACTTCCACGTCGAAGATTTTCCCTTTTTGTATTTCAACAGCAGCATTATGTACACCTCTGCGTTGCTACATGGCAAACCAATTTCACGCAATGTGCTATCAACTGTTGTTGTTCCCACAATTAAGAAAAGTCTTATCCTCACCTGAAAATTTTATACGCTCAAGGACTTAATTTAAACTTTGACTTTTATTAAAAATCGTACACACTCTTTTTCACTTTTCAGTTCATTCATTTCTTCAATTATATGTACATGTTCCATTACTCTATTCCCTCCCTAAATTTTTGTTCTTTCTGTAAGTCTATTCTTAAGTTTGTTATTGTCCTTCTTCTCTAATCTGATTGGTTCTTTATGTCAGTTTAGTCCCAATCCTCCTTACCTCTATATACGTATATTTTGCAGTTCAAGGTGGGCAAAGTAATAATTCTTATATTGGACTGGTTATAAATAAATTAGCTCCACTGCTTTACGTTTTTGTGAATCGTTCTTATAGCAAACACATCCAAGTGTACAATATCACATTCTGTTATTTCATTCTTTTCTTTTGCCTTCTCTTCAAAACGGACAATAAGAACTTGACTGTTACTATTAGTAAGAAGAGTAGTAACATTCGTTTTCTTAAGTGTTAAGAACATTACTTAGGCATACTTCAAAGCAAATGTAAAGTTATAATCGTGACCCACGAAAGCGCCTAACCGGAGCCTCATGACCTCAATTTTTACGCCTTTTCTACTGAGCTAAACAGTTCGATAGGAAAGTCCATTAAGAAAGACGTCAGGTTTGCAGTCCTAAGATGGAGGTTCGACGCTCTGGTCGTCACAATCCTAATTTTAGTTATGTTTACGCAAGACTACCCTGAAGACTTCTTTATGGAACTAGTGCAAACGGTGACAAACAGATGCCTTGTAGGCACAAATTACAGCCGCTTGCAAAGCGTATACACAAATAGACAGACACCGTATCACAGGAGTTGAAGGTCGGGGCTGAAAGACTGATAATGTTTTGACCATTCCTAACAAGCAGTTTGGCTCAGACGGAAGGCCAACAAATTTGCAATCCTGAGTCCCAGGCATGTTTTTCTGTGAATCTTTTTCCTTCGTTTCCAAAAGTATAAGTTTCATGACTGTCACTACTAGTAGGAAATGGTGGTGATGGCAAAAATAGATGGCAATTCTGAATCCCAAATGCAACCATTTATCTACAAATTTACTTTCTTAAATTTTTGGTTGGCAAGATTGGTGGAGTTCAATCCTATTTTCTTCTTGGTTTCGTTTTCATGTTATTTTGTGGAGGCTTACAAGCTTAAAAGGTGTTGGAGGCAAACAGCTCTTCAGTGTGTTTTCATTGTGCCTTTCCAAGGTGATGGATGTACTCAGAGCGACCAACAAGTCCCACGTCTCTCTTAATTTTAGATTGGTACTTCTCATTTAAAGTTTTTGAACAACAATTTTTGTCTCAGAGGAGCCATTTAATAACGACGGTTTACCGCTGCATATTTTTGTACAACAAAAGGTTGATTTGAGCAAATCAGAAGCATGGCAAAAAATGCAGTTCTTTAAGGAAAAGTAGCCTGAGTAAGACCTTGTAGTTCAGAAAATAATAAACAAACTATAAAATTCACGGATGGATCTTTCACTTTTTCATATGGGCGGGAAAGTTATAAATTTTATATTTCGTTAGGTAAAAGTCAGCCACGTCTTAGGTTTGGCGTTCATTAAAAGAGACAACCTTGTGACTATCACATTCATTTGCTTTGTAATACCCTTGCACATGACCTACAACAACTTAGCCTCTGACTTTGAGTCAGTTGAAATCTACAGTTTTTCATGTTGAGATTTCTAGTTCATTGTACTTCTTGACTTCCTCTTGTACATGAAGTCTCCAAGATTTCCGTCATAGGATAGCTTTATTCGGAAGTTCAACAATGAGTGTACACCCTATATCTGCCGTTATTTCCTGAGCAAGAGTGTAGGTTCAGTTAAATACGATGTCAACCTCTGTTGGCACAGTTAGAATTGGCAAGTGTAAGCAAGAATTTGTTCATCTGATAGTGGCAAATACACTGTTTACAGAGAACAATACTATCCTCTGTATTTGCTTTAAATTGTTGATATTGCATTATGTAAATCATTCATAACCATCAAGTGCTGTGGGGCTAGGATATAACAACTTAAATATAAAAAAAGTAATTCAATACCCTTATGAAGAAAGTAAAGATTCATATGCCAATTTTCGTATTACAAGGCCTCATTCTTATCCTCTTGTTTGACTAAGGTCTTGAACGTCAAAAATGTATGGACAGATTGCTATTTTTTTAAAATAGTGGGCAAAGTTACACATGTGTTTTATCATACAGCGACGACGCACGGGGTACGACAGGTACGGCCGCCGCCGTACCAGAATTTTTCCCATTCTCGTCGGTTTAAATCTATT
>JANTCA010002735.1:0-31777 GCA_024741275.1 Chironex yamaguchii | reverse complement strand
ATGATAGTTTCATGATTTCTGTTGCAATTCCAATGTAGACATTTCCTTTATATGAATTTAAACAAATCAGCCAGTACTGAACCTAACGGTCACCTTAGTATTGAACAAAAACAGAGTGTTTTGGCTTTCTTTCTAAACTCTGCTTGAAAAATTAATACAATAACAAATGGAAAGATTACTCTTTAAAGTCCCTTTATGGATTTGATCTGTCTTCGAAGCTTGCAACCACAAAAGAGATCTTCCGAGTGACATTAAATGAAGATATTTGATGCACATTGCGATTTGGCCCGTAAGGGTATACATTACCACTTTAATTCAAGAAAATTTTCAATTTCACTGCGGATGCGCACGATGACGTCATCTGACATTCGATGACGTCATTTGATCGCTACGAGTCTTTGTTGGAAAATTTGGGAGCTGTGCCCCCCTATGAATTCCTACCCACAACGCCCCTGGCTTTATCTCAATGTTGGAAATGCTTCTCTGTGTTATTTGTTGAACAAGCTGCTTGCAGATGAAAGTATAGATTGCTCGATGCAGCAGACATACTCATTGAATATCATTCGGTAACCAAGCCACTGCAAAGTACTATAGTCTTTCATGCTGCAAGCAAATAAGCATGTATCAACAAGTAGAAACTAATATTGTCCTTGAATGGCAACAGATAAACAAACAACAAATTAATAAACAATAGGCTGTAAATGTGTTTATCTTCAAGCAGTGCACGTTAGTAGAGTCAACACAATTTCTTATCTTTAAAGCCCTTTTTTTTCTGCTGTTCGGACACTACTTTCATCAATGACTGCCGATGGAAAAGGTGAAACAATTGCCAAACCTGCAATAAAAGAAGTCGATTCTCTTCCTCTTGCACGCAAATTCCTTAAACCTCCGACCATCTGTAACGAGTCGATAACCAAATAGATGCATATTTTAACACAAAAGTACAAGACCCCTTGCAAAGCATTGCTTTTACCCTATCAAACCATGTTAGTCAAGCTTTCAATAGGAAGGCCTTATTGTGCAAAATTAGAAGCAATATTTTTAACAGAATTTAAAATCCAACCTCTCATAATGGGAAGTAATCCATTAAAACATTATTTCTCCTTTTTTTCTTAACATGAGAGATGAAACTTAGTTGAAGCCAAACGATCCACTGTTAATGAATAGAGAAGGTGTAAGACTACTTTATGCTAATACTTAATGTTTAGCGACAAAAAAGAAGTACCAAATATACGGCAGCTCTACAAACACACTTTTACACATTCTGCACATATATAACTTTACAAAGTCTCTGTGGTTGCGGTGATTAAATGCATCTATATAACATGGACAGATAAAAAAACGGAGGTATGGGTAACCTTCATTATTGATATGAAACTGCCGAGAACAACTGTATCAAAGGAAACCTTCAATTTGCAATGAAGTGACTTGATAAGGCAAATTAATTGAAAAAAGTTACATGACAGTAGGTAGCAATAATGTAAAAGGTCCATAAACGCATATTAATGTAGGACAATTCTTGCTACAAAATGTATGAAATGTTTTTTATTTGCTGTATTTCGAGTTAATTTACTGGAAATTCCTCATTTATCGTTGTTTGGCTCTTTGAGGCCACTTCCAGGGTCAGGGCTCATGTTTCGGTATAGAGCCCTGCCGAGTATTTTGCTATTCACAGTAACGGGATTTGGTTCTGCTCTTTGCCTCTGCTGTTGGCCACTATCTGATCAGTCCACATTTGAAAAAGTGGGCGTGAATTGTTGCAAGCCAATGGCATGGCTTGCCATGAGTGTTGCAGATCAATCAAATGACGGCGGTAAACGTCTGATCTTCATCGTGGGTGTTGCAAACCAATGATAGGACGTCTAGGGTGCTGCAAGTGAATTAAACACCAGTTTTTAAACAGCCTCATTCAAGTCTTTATTTCGGGAACAGGTCTTGCCCTGCTCTTGATACCAAGTGGGGAATGGTCGTGATTTCCTTGAGAGTGTGCTTCACTGTTTTATGATTGAAAGTTATTGTTTTCTGAGAAGTCTACGTTTGTAAATAAAGTAAAGGGGAATTGTAAATACGAAATCACAAATATTTTTATGCAAAGACACTCCGAAGGATGAGCCCTATGTTTTCTTCGATGCATCACGTCTGCAATTCGTTCGTGTTCAGTTGGTCATGATCTGCATGGGCACTGCTTTCCCTCTTGACTTTCTTGACATCTTAATAAAGATTTCTTGATTTTAATGTGCAGAACTATTGGGGATGGCAATTGCTTTTGTAATGCATGCTCTATGTCTCTAATTTCTGATGAGAGTCTGTCTATTTATTTGAGATGCCTGACCAGTATTGAGTTATTCTAGAATTCTGCATATTATGCCAATCACCCCATTTTCTATGATCAGTGTCTGCATGGTAGAACAATAAACCAAAACGCTGTATTTTCCAACATGATATCTCAAGTCGCCTACAAATTGTTTGTTAAAGATGAATGCATCCAAGCTGTACTGGAAGAGGCAAAAAATAGTTGCAACAAACTTTTAATATTCATCATTTTTGTGTTTATTGGCATTGTCTTCTGCTTTTGTTATGTCTATTGAGTCATTTCATCCTATGGCAAGTAGCACTGCAAATACGTATTGTTCAACAGCACAATCAATTCTCATACTAAAGTCAAATCACATACTCAAAGTAACACAATGAACAATTAATTCGCTGGAACTTTACTATTGATATAACTCTGTTTTGTTGACTTGTTTGCAGTTCTGTTGAAATCAGTGATTTATGGTTTTGATGTAAGCTGATATAATTTGAAAACTAAGCTGATCTACTGTGCATATTGACTTTTGATCCTTCCTTCAGATAAGAATGTCATAAACAGTAACGTTATTGCATTTTATGAAGTTGAATACCCGGAATATCAAAGGTAAACTATGTATTATGTAAGAATTTTATACATGGGTGTGGTCGCCTCCATTTCCTGGGGCTCCGCCCTAGACGCCGCCCATTCGCACCACTCAGATTTTTTCCTGGATCCGCCCCTCTGAACCTAGGACAATTCTTGGCAGAGTAAGTACAAAACTATAGAAGAACGGTTGATAAAAAGGGACATGAAAGTAGGACAATTCTTGCTAGAAAATGTACAAAAATGTAGGAGAATGGTCGGTAAAAAGGCACATGTCCGTAGGACAATTCTTGCTAGAAAATGTACGAGATGTAAGAGAATAGTTGCGAAAAAGGCACATGAACGTTGGACAATTCTTGCTAGGGAATGTACAGAAATGTAGGAGAACGGTGGTAAAAAGGCGCATGAACGTAGGACAATTCTTCGCAGAGTAAGTACAGAAATGTAGGAGAACGGTTGGTAAAAAGGCACATGAACGTAGGACAATTCTTGCTAGAAAATGTTCAGAAATGTAGTAGAACGGTTGGTAAATATGCACATAAACGGTGGAAAATCCTTACCAGAATAAGAACAGAGATGATTACTCATAGAGGTACATAAAGATAGGAAGATGGTTGGGAAAATGATACAAAAGCTCAGTGTATGTTTTTCGGGAAATATAAAAAACGAGTATAAAATACCGAGCATAACTTACATTTCGTATTTTAACTCTTTATCGTCAGTATACTGATGCGACAATGAGTGCCATAAAGTGAAAAGGTATCGTGCGTAAATTCAGCTCTTTCATAAATACCTGAAGTGTCTCTGTAAAGAGTGGTAACCCCTTGTAAGAGTTAAGTAAATGGCACGTAGCATTGGTCACGACAATGGTTAAGGCTAAAAATGGATAAACAAACGGCAAGATAAACAGAGGATGCGGTAGACAAGGAATTAAATTACTTTAGATAAATGGCGAGTTTTCAGGGTTAACGAATTATAACTCTAATGTTAAACGATGTAATTATGAGATTACGCGAACAAAGAAAAATATAGAAATTTGCTTAACGCACAAAGGGCTCAGAATGGGTTAGATTTCAGGTTTAAAAATTTTCAATCACTATAAAGGGTTAATGTGAGTTGTGACATTAAAGGTACGAAGCATATTCTTGTTATACACACTGCCATAGGGATCGTAAACCAACTTAGTCAGAAGGCGGCTAGACGTAAAAGGAATGCAATGAAAGTGTTTAGATAACTTTATTTGAATTCTCAGTTTGCCTTTTCTAACAATGATTTTTTCTCGATTATCTTATAAACTCAAGCCTTATTTAACACGTCATGTAGACATTGTTTTACATTCGGATAGCGAAAGTTTTAAAACCTAATAGATAACGTTAGCTTCAAACGTCAAAACATTATCAAATGCAAACAATGGTAATATAGCATTGTTTTGTATATGGCGATTCATGGAAATTCAGTACCAGACTTTTGGAGATTAACTTTTTGCATTTTCTACCACTATATGGGAGGTCTAGTTACAAATGTCAAATTTTTTATTATGCCGAATTAGTCTGAAATGGTTATAAGCATTCAACCGCTTTTATAATAGCACACGAACTTCGTTATTTGTAATAATCTCGGTTAAGATTCGGCTCTGATTTTAGGAAGAAATAAGTCAATATTTTTCCTTTGAAAATTTAATTTAATTCAAACATCTAATTCTGTTATTTCAATAACCGGCTCAGAACTAAATGAAACAGATTTTAAGTTTGTGAAGTGATAATAAACGGATGATTTTTGACTGCTTTCTTAAACATCAGCATTACATATTCTTAGTTCAGTTGGAAAAAGTATTCAGAAAAATGATTGCTGTTCTATAATGAATACATGGTGTTTTGAGAAAGCAGAAGCTCCTCAGAAAAATTTGCTGCGTCGAGTGATACTTAGGAGTACACGAGGGCTTCATAGAGTGTTCCAGATATCATTGCTATTAGCATAGGTCCTGCCATTAAAGATGCCTACACTTTGGTTTGTTAGAAAATTTTAATATGCTTCATGACAAATGGCTGATTAATTAAGAGGAGCTACTGCACGGGACACTATTAGGGCTCAGGCTACAATCTACAAAAATGCCTCGGGCATTACATTTGATACCCGTAGATGCTACCCACGGTGCCAAAAAAATTTTCCGATGCCATTGATATTTTTGTGAACGGTACGTTGACCAGGCAACCTCCACAAAGAGTGATTGGCTTATTTAAGAACGTAATAAAGAACAAGCTCGACAATCCTGCTTTGCAAAAGTTACTCTGATGGGAAGGTGTAGCAGCGAAAGTAAAACATGTACTTGTTAGCTAATCTGGTGACATTTCAGTACCTTTGTTAGAATTGCAGCTTCTAGTTTTATAATGATTCGATTTGCGATGAATGGTTTGGTGAAGGTCTAATAAAAGGTCCAAAAACTAACACCCTTTTAAATATAAATAATAGCTGAGGCCGTTTAATTCGTCAAAATAATCGTTAAATCCATTAATCAACCAGTTTGAGAAAAATCCTTTCTAAAGCAAGACGCATCAAAACGTGGTGGTTCATCAGTAATTAAGCACTTTTGCATTTAGAAAGTGGAAAACTGGGGAAACACCCAAGTAAGCATATACAATTTTATGAGCTGGCCTAGGCTATTTTTCGCCATGAAAAGAAAACGTAGTATTTTCTGCATTCAGGTGTAACTCAAGAGCAAATTCGGACATATATTAAGCAGTCAGGTACTATGAAGAGTTTTAAAGTTGCAGTGGCTCAAGAAAATGTATCTAAGTGACTCCCAGGAAGCAATAATTCAAAATCAAATCGATACGCCTACTACCAGTACAAGCAGAAGAACCATCCCACTTTTAAAAACGCTCCGTAAACACTGACGGCAGCCAAAACGTCTCTTAACGTTTACACTAACGGTACTCAGAAATCAAAATTTATTACTTAAATTGCATTCAAAAAATAATATAGTACTCTGACAGAATATAAGATACTCAATAGCTTATTAACTGGCACTACGACTTGAAAATTTTAATAACTAGGGGCAGTTACACAGACCTATGTACAGGTAGTGAATTAATAATCAATACCAAACGTTCCGGTCAACATCTTTGTAAGAAATATGATGAAACACGTTTGCTTAGCAAAGTGTGTTTATCTTACACTTAAGCCCTTGTTTATTAATTTTTCACTTTTTAGAAGTCATTCTTAGCATATTCTTTGTGCGATTACATTACGCAATCCTTCCGATCAATTGCCCTACTAAGACAGCATAGCGTACAAGGAAGTTGACAAGTCCATGTCTTACCGTCTGTCTGTACGTCTTTCCTTCTTTTTGCCAATGGAAAAAAAATATTATATAGTTACTAACTTCTCAGAACAGGAAGCAATTCATTCATTCACTCAATTGTGTGACTTACAGGGGTTACCTTGAAGCAATGCCTATAAATCAGTAAAATAATAACACTTACGCTTGAGAATGTTAATGATAGCTTTTATGACTACGATAAAAATAATGACCTTAGTGAAATGGACTTTATCGACAGCATCTTACTAATACATTTTTGCTTACACTCTGGAATTTTCTGCAGCAAGAAAGTAAGAGGGTTTGTTCGGCTAAACCTGGACTGTCAGGTGTAGTCATGAAGCACTTTTACTCATTAGTGGGACTTAGAAGTCCCACACATTCCCTTTGCATTAACTTTATGTTTTCTTGAATAACAGTGTCCTCTTCAATGAGAATTTGAAAACAAGCTGGTTGTGTTTAATAGGAGAGGGGAGGAAGACATTAAGTATTTGTATGTCGTCGTGTTTTCAACAGTTACTTTTTCTTTCCTATAACAAGGAATGTTTTCAGACAACAACGTTTTTTATGCTAGCAATGAAGACAAAACTATGCACAGAAAAATCCGTTTCAATCAAACGTTATGGATATGCTTCTGTTGTTATCCTTCAACACCGGTTTGGGCAGAATGGAATTTAAGACATGTGTTTGAGAACAGATAATAACAGGAGACACAGATGAACCGGAACGTGCGATGTTGTCTTTTTTGATAAACCACGAAGTCTACCTCTCCTCGCGAAAGTGCAGAAAATGTTACATTAAACGCTTCTTAAAATACTACTTAACTAGCATGATCCTAAAGCATTTTACAATTAGTAGGCCTATAATATCTTGTATACACTGGGTATTCTCAGTTGCAGTCAAGAGAACTTGCAATACAGCAGTTTTCTTTTGATCGTTTGTGAGTCAATCAGTGACTTTTATGTGTCCTCGCCTTTGCAGGAGGTCAAAACAGTTACGGTTCAATTGTGTAAAGCAAAAGATTAACAGACAGCTTGAGTTTGGATTTGTTCTGCTTTGATCAAGAGGCAGAGAAGTATCCTATTCCTATTTCGAAATTCAGCTGAGATTTGAGATCGTTTCTATTGTCAAAAACACTGGTGTAAGATTTCTTTTTTTGATTTACTTACTGGTGGTGTACATGCTAACCGTGCAGGTATTTTAAGACTCAAGAGAGGCTGAACGAAATTCAAAGAGCTCTGAGATCAGGAACAAGATGAGTGACAAAGATAACAGCAAGAAGAAAAAATCGCAATTTTTTCCAGTAATTAAGAAGAAAAAGAGCAAGAAACAGAAGAAAAAAGACGATATTACAGAGGCTGAAGAAAGCAATGAAGCAATCAGCAAGGGTAAGTCAACCTTAACTTTTGACTCTTGCGGCTTAAATTTGTCTATGTCATTATCAGAAAGATATATATCTCCACCTCCACTGACACATATTTCTCCTCTAGTAGCATCTTGGCCGTCACAACAGGGTTTATTTGTGTTACTCTGCTCCACTGAGCCGTTTATAAAGCAACCTCTGATTTATTTATGTTAAAACTAAACCTTGTCTAGAATAAGCATAACACAGGGGCAAATGCTTTACTTGAGACCCTAGCTTCCATGTTATGTCTGAATGGTAGTGTTAGGTTTGCTTAATGTTAATAAAACGGCAATGAGTTTCAGCATCTACGGAATTTGAAATGCTGCCGTGCCCATTCGATTGATTGACACCTTTGTTTCGAATTGCTATCAATCTGGTGTTGCTAATGAAATTTACAAGATTATAAGGAGTGGTCCTTTTTGTCTATGTGCATTCTAAGCTTAGTTCTCGATTAGAGTTTGAGAGATGTAACGAAGAGATTTGTGATAGAGACAGGAAGCTTCCGAGGTAGGTTTTTGAAGTTCAATAATTGACTTTTAGTTGTATCCTAGGGAGTTATTGTAGTATATGATGCTCTCACGGTGTCTTGCCATTAATCGACGTCAGTGTCTGGTATTTAACAAATTGATATGCATTTGAACTGAAATGAATTCCTACTCACGTTCCGGCTCAAATGATAAACAACATTTATTTTCCATCGCATCTAGCCAATAAACTCCATCCAGACATTAGCTAAGGTTTTAGTTGCCAATCGTGTCTCGTGAAAAGAGACAAAAGAGGGGAAGACTGGATCTGTTGAACGACATTGAGTGTTTGTGATACAAAAGAAGAGGCAAGGAAGAGACATTATTTTTGTTTTCCCTAATCCATGCTATGAGAGACAATAGTATTAGAATAATAAATTTCCAGTTTTTGACGTATAATCATTGCATTATAGAATCACAAAATCGATCATCGATTCTTCTGCGAATATTCGAACTACCAGGTCTTATTCATGCGACCTTATATATCATAGAATCATGCGGTCTTATTCATAAGACCTCGTACGTTAAATTCGTGGGCGGATCGTGGTTTTTTCAAAAGGACGGTAAATTTAGAAATTGTGCATTTTAATTGTTGTATACTGGCCCCACGACATAATTTTTTGGCAGATTCGATTAAGATAAATATGTATACCACAAATGTACTTTTATTTCCATCTCCCTAATCTGTAATTTCATAGCTAGCTTCCAGAAACTAAACTAATTTTCTTTGCCATAAAATCCAAGACAAGAGAGGTAAAAACAGGAGTGATCACTAGCAGTAAGGAGTAAGCTCATAGCTCACATTAGATATAATAGTTTTACTAGTATTATACGATTAGACAAACACTTTTCAGTTAGTGCTTTACCATAACCTGTTTTGGCCAGGATCAAATCCGGAGTATTTAACAGTGCCATTACTTCGTACATTACTCAGTTAAAATCGTCATATAAGTAAACTGCATTTTTCACAGCAATGATTAACTTTTAGCATCGTCGCGCAACACTGTTACCTTTCAGGGTGTACGGGTAAACCGATGGAAATTGAAAATGATTGGTGAAAAAAATTTGAAATTTTGGACCGTAAAAATGTGTTTCAATCAAAATTATTATGAACAGTTTTGACGAATGTGAATGTATGGCTGATAAGATTTAACGAGAACCGGATTTTCAACGATGATAAGCCGTCTAACGAATAAACTTCGCGACCTTGAAGTTTAATAGAAATCTCCGCTTGAAAAAATTCGATACTGTTGATCTTTATCCTTACATTGAGATAATAGCTCCCTCAGTAAAGACCATATGACTTTAATATTGACTTTGACCATTGGTTTCTAAGAAACGCTATCGCCTTGTATAAGAAACGACCGTACCCTGTTATATCATGGTATTGGTGTTGGAAATTGTACTTAGAGGCAAGACGTAAGCCATTATTACTCCGGCCATTGAGTATTACGAGAGTGATCAATGATTATCGGATGAGTGATGAGCTGTGGACTTCGTAAGCCATAAGATTCTTGAGCCTGAGGGTTCTGGTTCCAATCTATGTATGGACAGGGAATTTTGACCGTCCAGTTTAAAAGTAGCATTGAACAGGTTTCGAGGTAAAATAGGTCTGGCAGAGGCTTTGTGACATCAGTAAGTAAACGTTTCTTTGAACTATCAAAGCAGTACATGCCGTGTACTGGTGAAAAATTTAAAACCCATTGATAAAGGCGTTGATCCACTTAAATAAAGGCAGCGAAGCCTCAAAACGTCTGTCGACAAACTTGTCAAACAGGCATTTATTACATTTGCTGAGAATTAGGAGCAATCTTTCGAAATGGAATGTAAACGAATTTCGAAAAATGGAGAACTAGCGCTTTTGTCTGCCTCTATTTTGTCTTTTATCCTGTTCTTAATAAACCTACCAAAATGTTTTAGGCGCTTTATTATTCATGAATATTCAACCGCATAATTGAAAGTAATGTTTACTCTTCAATGATCATAACATTTATGTGATTCCCACGCTTAAAGTATACTTTACTTCTTAGTGTAGTCATAGTGTGTATTTTCAATTCACTTGTCGTGCAGCACCAGACTAGGAGGAACTGAAAAAAGTCGAGTAGACCTGAAAGTTTTCTGTCAAAAATTGTGGCTTAATTAATGTATATCAGTATGAGAGAAGATGCCCTACATTAGTTACATGGTCTAAAGACTGCTAACGCCGTCGTCCTGATATACAAAGCTAACATTTTGTGGGGAACCTTTGCAAGATATTTTAATGTGATGTAATGGAACTTGTTTTAAATTAACAATGCTATTTTACCACTAGCAATAATTACAAAACTGTTCTTTTTGTTTTAAGTTCAAAGGTTGTCATAAGCCATGTTGACAAACACACGCAATGCGTCTACAGCAAAGGCCATGGCTGTTTTCAACATGATTCGTTGTTAAAGTAATGCCACCTTATTACATCTACACAGACATTTTTCATGCACAGGTCTAACGACCTTCTTCTAGACTTAATTCAAGAGGAAAAATGTACAAATACAATCATTATTAAAAACCAGAAAAGCACTCAAAAATACTGTGGTCCAAACCAAAAATAAATTTTTTACTAACATCCCATTAGAAGAAAATATTGACCTATGCGTAGAATTACTACTTACTGACTCCCAAAATATTAACTACAGGAGTTGCTCACTCCAAGGCTTTCATTTTTGCAAATTACTTAGTTTTGCAGCCAAAGAAAGACATTTCATTTTCAATGGACAGCTTTATGATCAAATCGATGGTTTTGCTATGGGCTCACCGCTTGGCCCTACCCTTGCCAATATTTTAAGAGTGTTCTTAAAAGAACTACTTGGAAAATTGTTCATCTCAATTCAGCCCTGTACTGTACCGTAGGTATGTCGATGACACTTTCTGTCTAGTTAAAAAATACCTACAATCTTTACAGTTTTGTGGACTACATTAACCATCAGCACCATAACATTAAATTTAATATGAATTATAAACTAACAATACTATGCCTTTATTAGATGTTAATGTTTACCAAGAATATTACGCCTTTTCAACCAGCCTATACAGGAAAAAAAAAATTACTGGTCTCTATACTGATTTCTCTACTCTAACCCCCTACTAAGTATAAGATCAATTTAATACAGGTCCTACTACATTGTGCTTTTCACATCTGTTCATCATACAATAACTTTCAAGAAGAAATCCTTCTAACTAAGAGGATTCTGACGAAAAATTGCTTTCCAAAGAACTTAATTGACTGTGTTTCTGGATCATCCACCAATTCGTCATCAAGCCTCTTGCCACACTTCATAAAGTCCCGATATTATTTTGTATCCCATATCTTGGACAGTGTAGCTTACAAATGAAAATGAGACTAGTTAGAATCATCAAACAATGCTACCCCAAAATACAACTTAAGATGATTTCTTGGTCCCCTAAAAGAATTGGATAATTTTTTTCATTAAAGACCCCCTTCTTACGCCCATGTGCTCTTCTATTATTTACAAGTTTCTGTTTCCTAGCTGCAATTCCCGTGCTATGGGAAAACATCTACAAACGTAATTAGTCTTGGGGGAATTGATAAAGCTCGTCTTGTGATTAAGGTAAACCCATCTACCATTAGGGACCATGCTAACCAAACAGGTTTACGAGTCAAGATTTTCCTATCCTGGACAGGGCTGACAGTGAGTTTAACATGCTCATCCAAGAAGATCTATTATTTCTTCGTGACGTGATCGACCTGAGCTTAATTCCTATCAGTCCTATTTCTCCTTGTTCTTTTTTGAACTTTTAATTTAGTTAACTTTTGTTTTTTTTCTTCTTTCTGTGTGGTCTTTATGATTTTTCAATGCGTCTGAAATGTGATTTTCGTTTGTTTACCACTCTTGTTTGTTTGTAATCTAATATAAATACATACATCTTGAAAATACATTGTTGAAGATGAATCAAGTTTGGTTCGGAACATCCAATAACTTGCCAGTCTGAATATAAAAGGAATCGTCAAAAGATTTTTGAAATAGTAAAAAGCCAAGGATGATTTTCGTCGTCTGCCTTGGTATTCGATATTGTAGTCCCATATTGATAGTTTTATATATGCACTCCTCTGTCAGATTAAAGGCATCAATTTGCATCGTTGTCAGAATTGTGATTGCTTTTAACATTACAGTATGTGTATATCTGATATAAAGATTGTCCTGGTTAGTGGTTGTTCCAGAAACTTGTATGTCTTAGTATAAACTTTTGATGATGCCAGTGCTTAGTAAAGGGTGGCTGATTTACCAAACATGTCCACATTTTTCCTATTCTGGATCATAAAATCCGGAATTTTGACAGGATCCGGTTCAGCCTCTGACATCTTGGAGCTTGTCCTGCAACTCTTCCCTTGGTGCATTGACCATTTTTTCTGACATTATATGCACGAAGGAGAAAAATTGTCCTATCTGCCAATGATACAGAATTTATAAATCAATTCTGGATCAAGGCGGTGATTCGGATCAGCCCCAAAATTTTTTCCTTATCTCACTCAGGTCGGGCACTTCCTGAAAAGTTCCTCAAAACCCGTCCATAAGGTTTTGAGTTATCTTGCTGACGAACAGACAGATGGATAAACAGACAAATAAACCTTGGCAAAAAATAACCTTCTGGTGTAGGTAGTAACAAATCTCCGTTCTCAGTACAGTATTATGGTTGATCAATCTAGAAATCTTCTAGCGCTTATTCAGAGCTGACTTAAGTGTTCAGCATTCTGATCACTACGCCTGACACATCAGTCAGTGCTAAACGCTCGTTTTCAGTACTACAAACACTTAAATTCCAGTTGAGATCAACAACGGCACAACACGGTCTGAAATGGCTCTTGCTAATGTCACTCGAACGAGAGATATGCATGTCTTTCGTCAAAAAGATGCCAATTAACGATTTTGCAAAAACGTCGTCAAAGCTTTCTAAGACCCTGCTTAGTAACAATCATTTGTAGCTGTATGCGTATCAACCTTCTAAAGCTGAGTATTTGTAGAAAGCTTAACAAAAGAACCAGAATAAATGAGTTAAGAAGAGAGGCATTTTCAAATATGCCTCTGATTTTCAGTTTGTCTTGTTCCTTGATATCTAGCAAAATTCTTGTTTGTGCTCTAAATTGTTCTTTATTAGAAAGAGGTGGTTTACTCTTATATTATCCATGTTTTCATACATTTAGATGTAAAAGAGAACTTTACATGAAAATGTCACTTTTGCTTGACCATAGAGCGCCCTTTACTGAAAGCACATAGTTAGAGATGATATCCAACAGAGAAAATCGTAAATATTCGTTTAAGAAGATAGAGGTAGCTACTATTTTCTTTTTAGTACCCTTGCTACGTGCACATGTCTTATTTCAGCACTTAAAGGTCTTGAAAACCAAAGGAATTTTGACTTGCGAAATAAGAATTTTTAAAATATTTTTGTTTTACTGGTATTTGAAGAATACGACTCACTATTTCCAAGGAAGATTTTTTTATAAAAAGCTGCTTCTTGTTTATTTCAACACTCATTGCGTCTAGTGATCTACTTGAATTTGTCACTTTTTGATAAACATTGTCAGATTCAAGACAGTATTTGTAGGTATCTTCTAATGCTTTTCATTGTGTAATTTTGTGTGGTTATGATGTTTACGAAGAGACCAGTTTGTTCTTATTTTATTTCTAAATTTAACCAAAATCTGAGTTTCTGTTTTCATACAAGTAGTTGATCTCTCATTAGGAGCCGTTAATCCTAATAAATAGTTCCTCAAGAGAAGGTATACATTTAATCATAGCTTAGAAAATGAGGGTTGAGCTTATATCAATGGGCGCCATTCTCCTCAGTTATGGAATTGCCTCCTTTCTAGATGATTATATACCAGCACACTACTTGTGAATGGTGGGAAGTAGGCTTAGTGGGATGATGATGGGAAGAGAAAGTCCTTTGGAAGTATTTCATCTTCTCATTGTGTTTTCTTCTTAAGTAGAGAAACAGGCTCATTATTGTGGTTAAGGAAATGAATTATCTCGACCCGCTGAGAGTTTTAGAAACGTAGCAACGTTTAAGGATGACATGTTGAAAATTTCATTCCGGCGATATAAGTTAAAATTATAGGCCAATTTCAAAGTGCTTTTAAATTTTTGTCTGTAAAACTTTTACAATAAAGTTTGTGCTATCTGGTTAGGACTGCGGATGTTATTTTGGGGAAGTTGAATCACTATACAATCACCTGTTCTACTTTGCAACATTTTGAGGCATTCAGACTTACGACCTGGCAAAGAAAACAGTTTTGAGAATGTAATACAGACATACCTGCTTCTAGATCTGAAAAATTCGACTTTCATTGCATATCCTGGGTTAATTAATTAACGTTGTGTGCGCAGTAGTCTATTAATATTCACGAGGTAGAGTGTAGATTTCATCAATCATGTTTAACTCTTGTATTGTAGAACGTCTAACATCGGTGCTTCTGGTTGCTTCAGATGTTGGTGATTAGGTTCCATTGTCATGCAAAAACTACCTTCAATTTTACTCCACGGCAGAATAGTGATGACGGCAATAATAAGAAGCTTTACTGAAAACGTCTACAGATGACTTCAATCTATTGCAAACGAGACTAAATTTCTGCATGATTGAAACAAATGCAGTTGGTGAAACTGACTGTTTTTAAGCTACTGGTATTCTTGCAGTAAAAATGTTGGAGTAAACATTAGACTTTACGAGCCATCTCCTTTATAAAGTAATATGTTCTCAAAAGGTTACAGTAAGAACACTGGATGAACATGAAAGTTACTACCAACGCCATTAATTCTCCGCTTAATGTAGTTAGAAAAGAAAACGTCTGATTATGATGCAAAGCTGCAGCTTCTGTTACAAATTGATCAGACATGTTGAATCTACTTCAGATAATGTAACGAGTAACTACAGTGACTTTGCTTGAATTTTAAAATAGTGCCAGTGGATTCTTTTTACATACATATACACTTATTTATCAGCTTATTTACTTAATTGGAAGAGAAGAAGTATTTTCCAATTTTACAGTATAGCCTCCCTGTCTGCTTCAGGTTAAATGTACAGCTAGGCCTGAAAATAATGTGCATTGGCAAAGCCACGGGTACAGTAGGGATGAACGTCCACTATTTCAAGAGGACAGTCCCCCAAAACCGTGAAGAAATGCTATAAAACATTTTAGCACGTCGTTGGTTCAGAGTGATGCTTACAAATTCGTATTTAAATAGGTCTGCAATGTCAGGAGCACTACTTTGACCTCATTACAGCCATTCCTGTGATAAAGATGTCATTTCCCTAAGTTCTAGAAAGTGTGCTTACATGAGAAGTTTTGGCCTTCCCTTCTTTCTTCAGGGTTGCATTCACTCCTGTCACCAGTGTCAAAAAGAAGGCTCTGCTTGTTCTGCTCAGCAAGACCAACAATTTTCAGACTTAGGTTTTTTAAACACCAAAAACGTATTTCCTATCATGCTCCCACAGTGTCACTTTGTTGTTAGACCCCCCCCCACCCAATTATATGGCCAGAGTTTAACCAAACTGTGATTGCCTTTAATTTTTTCACTGCACCTTGTATTTTGTCCTGCTTTACAGTAGCCTAAAAAAAGAGCACTCCTGCTCAATCTGGATAGCAGTAGCTCGGCGTAGTGATCATGATCACATGTCAAGGGTTGGACTGATCTCATTGATTCAGAGGCAACCTACGCAGGTCTTTCATCATTGTTGTGTTAACATCTAATCCTGCTATTCTGGAAGGCAGGAGTGTCGTTGTTTTAATATTTGGATGTGGCGCTAAAAGTTAATTAAATGAAAACTTTATTTCATTTCCGTAAAAAGAGTATCAAACAAGAGAATCTCACTTGCACTAGCGTCTGGAATTAACTTGAAAATATTTTAACCAAGAAAATGAACCGGAAAGTTCGGAAAGCTGATGCATCAAAAATCATAGTCTTGACTAGCTCCTTGTCCTTAGGCTCCTTGGATAAACGTCTCATATTTCACAAAAAAACCCCGTATCGTTAAATACGTATGCTCAATTGCTGTTGAGGCTATCTACACGTGGTCAAAGGATGACCAAAACGTGCAATTTGAGCAGTAGGTGTAGCATAACATATGTGGCAAGTCTAGTTTTATCAAACAGTTAAAGGGCGATGTTTAGTAGATACAAGGTAAGGAATGCCAATAGATCGTAAAGTTGAAATTATCTTGAGCAAAGGTAACCAATAACAGAAGGTAGTGTTCATCGTACTCGAAATAATATTCCTTACATCAGATTTCATGACGTGCTTTTAATAAGATGAGATAAAGGATAAGGTAAGTTGCTTTGATGATAAAATGTCCATAGAACTTGTCGCGATTGACAAAGTACTCATTGACCACTTCGAATTTGCCTTAAATATTTAGCGTTAATGCCGGGCTACAGTTGATATGCCTATAATTTATTGCATCGGGTAAGATAGAGATAAGATACGTTACTTGTCACCATTTCAAGCATATTATACGTTGCTAAATCACGGTTGATGGCTTCATGCAAATCGAAATTCAATTAATTTAATCGATGGCCCTAATAATAATTTTTATGTTGCACAACATTAATGAGTAAATATAATTTATAAAACAAAGTCTCTGCTACGTATTGCAACCAAAATTTGTGTACTATGACAGCTAACAGATATGTAGGTATGAGACTCACAGCCGTCTAGTAGCAACGCACTGGTCTGTCTAAACTGACTTACTTCTATCTCA
The DNA here is from genome assembly GCA_024741275.1 of Chironex yamaguchii. NCBI lineage: Eukaryota > Metazoa > Cnidaria > Cubozoa > Chirodropida > Chirodropidae > Chironex > Chironex yamaguchii. Next base: position 14,888 of record JANTCA010002735.1, on the reverse strand, counting down.
CTGCCATTGTTTCCTGACGTTCATTCCGAAATTTTGTCCAGAAAATCTGTACTTTCGTAATTGCTTGTGAAAATGTGGCTATATTTTCCATAGAGAAGCAATGCTTCGCTGGGTGCGTGGTTTCACGTGGCTGAAAGTAAAAAAATGGTAGATTCACTTAACAACTGTGTACATACTTATACAATATACAAAATACAGCCAGCTGGGCCAGCCATAGCAGTAAAAGTGGCCATTCTCGCCTCCCTCAATCCCAAACTCTCCATTGCCATGAATTCTTCGTCCTTAGATATAAAGAGGAATTTTTGTAACAAGAAAAGGACAAGAAAGACAAACTAGATGTTCTCTGGACAAATTATCTGTTTATGATCCTCAACTCACTCTAGGCTATCCAATGATCTATCCAAACATTTCCTTGTGCAATTACTTATCAAACACAGAAAAGGGTTTGATTTTGAGGAGTCTACTGACGCGGACATTGGTATCACTTGTCAGCTTGTCAACCACTGTTTGCTTTGATCACTGATCAAATATTTTAGGTATAACTATATTTCTGTACTAGTTCTATGATTCCCAGTAATCCAGTGTTTATTTAAGTCCGAAAAGTATATCTGACATAGTTTTATGGAGAATCCTTTTGTAAGGTCTGAATTTTTCAATATCATTGGATAGGTTCATCTATATTTCGTGCAATTTTGAGTCGAAATCAAAGCTACATGGTCTCTATCACCATCATCTTAGTCGTTGTCATGATAGTTAATGCTTGCTTAGAAGAATATACTACCCTAAAGACATCAAGGCAAAGTGTGCAAAGAATTTACGTTCCATGCTCGCTGTCAGTGGTTCATCCTTTAAGGAGCAATTGAGAGCCACTCACTTTTGTTTAAAACGATACATGACATACACACAGAAACGCAAGAAAATTGTTCAGATAGGTTGACAATCTTCATAACAAAGACGTCTCCTAGATCCGGACACAGCAACAGAGCTGCAGTCCCTCGTCCTAGCTTGCATGCACTGCATACGTTACTTGTCTGTTAGAAATTTTGTTCTAGTGTATTCAGTTTAATATAGGGTTATCGGATACACAGATAGAACATCAGGCAACACTTAAGTCGACTTATGTAGCTCAACATTTTCGAGTATATGGAGGAGAGTGAATCAAGTTTTTCCTTAAGAAAATTGTGGTACAAGGCATATTTGTGTTTCATTGGATATAAAGATTGACAAAGAGTATCCTAACCAAAAATACTTCCATGGAAGACACTCTTCTAAAAACACTAATCTCTCGCACAGCTGTGTATACGCACATTTATAGAAGCCTTGATCAGACTTTTGTTTGCAATTTTTACCAACGTAAAAGCTTACACATTGTCCCATCGAGTCCTCTTAACTCGATTCAAAAAAGAATTACTAGCATTTTTCAAATCTAGTCTCAGTGTCTCTGGGGCAGAAGTAAAACTAACATTTTAAAGATTTCAACGCTTACTAGGTTATAAGCTAACAACCAAAGCATGATGCTCACAACAGTTCTCTGTATTTTCATGGAACTGTTTCTGTCCATAAGTAATCAATTTTCGCAGCATCGTATTATGCAGTGCATCCTGTGCATACTACGTTAATGTTAAATTAAGATTAACATACACAGCTGAAAAGTAAAGCACAGATTAAGTCTTTGAAGTGAACAAAATACTTTAGATTGAAATTACATTCCGAACTGATCAAATAGGAAAAGATAACTGTGCTTAGTAAGAGTGAGTTTTTCTTCCCTTTAAAGCTTCTATTTTCTTCTGACGTAAGCCATTCCACTTTGTTTGATGTTGACTAGCAACAGGAAATTGATTAGCAATGAAATTGTCCTGCAGGAGAAACGTTAAAATGTCTGTGATATGAGGCAATAAGGCAATCTAGTTTGTTTGTTTACAGAGGAGACACGACTGTGAGCATTACAGACACAGACACAGACACATACAAAAGTTTCTAACAACTCAATTCCCCAGAAAACCTTGCCAAAATTAAAAAAAAATATTAAAATTTTTGTCACGTTATCAATTCTTACAGCTTAGCCCCATTTTGTTTTGTTCAAAGCCATTTTAGACTTCATATTGCATACAACACTAGAGAAGAACCGAACATTGGTTTTCTTTGATTAGGTCCTTGCCCAATATTGTATGTATCAAGGACGGAATTCGTTACTTTGCCACGATAGATGCCAGGTTTAGATCCCAATAAAGTTTCAGCAAGAATCAAAGAGAGATGCTTACGTGACATTTTTTTGTATTTTTGGTCTCTTGAACTCATCTGTATCATCATCACCTGCACACACAACGCTCCCGGGATAAAACAACTTTTACTCACCCGAGAAAAAACAGCTAAATTAAATTAATGGGAAAACGTTCCTCAAAATGCTTATTCCCAGCGCACCAATGGCGTGTGTTGCTGGCAACATGTATGCGAACAGAATTTAAAATTTCTAAATTTCTAACATTATTCAGTTCTTAGTGTTAATGTTTCGTATAACAATGCTGATATTGCTATGCAGTACATACGGTGCATGTAAGCAAGGTAAAAGAATGCGAACATGCTCTAAACAGCAGCTTTACGTAAACGGGACATTGCTTGCCAAGGTGTTGAATATTAGTATTCAAACATAGTGAAAGGATGTACTGGGCACCAAAGTTATTGCTAAAGTTTAGAAGTTCCAGAGATGACATATGCTTAATTGATAACAATTATATAATGATTTGAATTTCTTGTCATCGATACATAACCACACATAAAACAGTGTAGCATGATCACAGCAGCAACATGTCAAGGACCAAATCGAGCTGTATCCCTAACTCAGACCCAAACACTGTAACCAATTGGCTACTCAGGAAAATGGTCCGGTGTACGACTTTTAGTATCAGGAGCAAAAAACTCGGACGATTGGAAAGGGAGAAATTCATTCTTTCATCACAGCTTTTGTTTTTAACTGAACGTTCAAGCAATAAGTCTGGGATGCCTTTACTCGACAAAATAGCAGACTTTATTTCCCAATATAAGGTTTGGCTATCCAACAGGCATTTTCAGTTGATATTAAATTCGGTCTTAATAAACATAGACAAGGATATATCTAACAAAGTATATCACATTGGTGAAAACTTCAAAGAAAAATAATATTCTGAAGTACGTAAAGTTTTTGACATTTTTATGACATTTATGACATTTAGGATTTATTATTTCATTACTTTTATGTTTGTTTTTGCTTTGAACTTAGAAGACTCTTTAACGCTTCAATATTTATATATTTATGTCACATGAGCGTATATTTATCGCACTGGACACCATGGAATCGAACTCATGATCCTAATAGGTAAAAGCCAATAACACAGATGACAAGCAATACTGTTTTATTGTTTTCATAACGGCAAAAATGTCAAATTTCCTTACCACGTCCCAAGTATATAGGGAGGTACAGCCGCCATATCCTTAGACCCACAACCGCACATGCACAGTGAATGCTACAGTAGAGGGTTGTTCCACTGCTAGCCCTGTGTGTTAAACTTCTGTGATCTATCCTGATAATAGATAATACTAAGTGCAAACTAGGGAAGTACTAGGTACATACTACCTTTAAAATCTTCAGTACGATCCAGTCGTGGACGCGAACCTACCATACATACCAAAGCAAGCAATCTATCAATACGATATTGCTGTTTTGCATTTTTGACGTAAATCTTCTTTCAAGAAATCTTGAAAGTAGGCTTATGCCTCTATGGATTATCTCTAAACTTCACTGCAATTTCTGTATTTATACAAAATGATAGGTTACACAGAATATATACCAGATCCTGGAATTAAACGGGTTCTGAAAAATTTCATTAAGGAGTAATTATCGTTATTAATAGTTCATGAACTCCAGTCAAGGTAATAGTTTTCACAGCTCTTGTAACTGAAAACAATTCCATATTGGCCATATCAGTGCTACCATATTTTTGAAATGGCGATGATTTTCTCTTGGTTTAAGGGAACTCAGCCTTCCTGTATTCTTGTAAAGCAAACATGAACACAAAATGCCTGTTGTGGTATTGCCTACTATTGAGTGTGGACATAAATTATATTGATGTTTTCGATATTCAGATTGTTTTCTGCAGTTTCATGACACTCATCTCAAGCGTACAACCAAGTCAAGAATTAGTAATAAACATACTACAATCTTTCCGTGTTATTTAAATTGGAGGAATTTTGAATGTTTGATTATACTTTTACTACAGGTGGAGTCATAAATTATTTCTGCCGTCGTTCGCTGTTTAAGCCATTCTATCTCGTTGCTGAAAAATACGAACAGGATAATGTCGATGGTACAATTTAAATGAAGAATGTCTTGTCGAACTGTTGATTTTAAAACTATTTCCCGCCGGATTACAATTATGTTTTGTGTTGCATTGATTATGAATTTGCTCTTCTAGTCAAATGTAGCACAGTTGACTACTTGTAGATGGAAGTACATTCGTTTCTTTTATACATTTGAATTTGTCTGTCAAGGAGAATGAGCATGAAAAGAACGAGAATCACAATAAAAAGTAAGTGTGATTACTTTACTGAGTGTTGCACTATAAATTTAGACAACTAGCAGTGTCACGAAAATGGCATTTCGTCCAGAGTATAACGGCAACATTTATTATGCCGAAAAGTACAATGCTGCCAAGGTACTTTATGATGATTCCATGATATCTATGCCTTTTCATCCACGCATGCGTATCTTAGTAAGTTATTTGTCAAACTAATTATCTCTGCGTATTAACGTATATCATTGTCTGATACCAACTGACAATATACATGCGGATAAATGGATCAGAACCTGTAAAGGTACCATTATATATTGCTGATTAATGTGTTACTTTCTTAGAACAAAAATGCCGAAAATTCATCTAGCATAAGAGAATGTGAGAACAAAACAACTTATAGACATAAATCTATTTTCTGTTCTTTTAAAAGCTCTCACCGAACACAATAATGTAGTCATATTTGTTTGTATTAGGTGGCAATATTATTGTTGCTTTTGATAACTTATCAGCTTTGACAAGTTTAACAAGATCTAACCCACAAACTTTGCGACTTCTCTTAGGAAGCAAATTTGATTATGAATGCTCGCAATATATGATTTGTGCTAAATTGCAAACTGTTTAATTGTTTCTTCTTCAATTGGTGTTTCTTATGGTTTCTAAAACCCCATAATTCCGTAACTTATAAATGTGTACCTAGCCATACCATCTCTGGCATAAATCTGGCAACTTGAATTTGATTTTGTCCTATTCATCGGACCGCTATCACTAATGCACTAGAAAATATTGCTACTGAAAAAAGTCAATTATAACTTTCAAACACTGTAATACTAACCTGCTCTTTATCAACCATCATATGCCTGCTCAGAAAGGGAGACATTACTAGATGTGAAAGTTACAGAACGACCAGTCTGATCAACCAGTCGTGTCCTGGATCACTATGGCATATCCAGTAAGCTCAGAAACCTCATAGCCGACGTCTACAACAGAGCTGTCAGTGCTGTGAAATCTGATTTCCAAGTAGGAGAATGGTTCAGAACCACTACGGGGGCAAGGCAAGGCTGCATACTGTCACCTGACCTGTTCAACATCTTCATCGAAAACATCATGTCATTGGCTCTAGACAAATGCATTGCAGTGAGTGCACTCGTTGGAGGACGCTACTTTAATAATTTACAACTTGCTGATGACATAGCACTGCTAGCAAGTTCAGCCACCAAGCTGCAACAGCTGTTCGACTCTTTTAGTGCTGCAAGTTCATGTTATGGAATGGAGATCAGCGAACCAAAAACCAAAGTCTTGAGAACTTTGACTCTAAACATCAAGCTACAAGAAAGGGACCTGGACCAAGTTACAAGCTTCATGTACTTGGGGTCCTGTGTGACAGAAAGGAGCTCCAACGAAGCAGACATCCTGGCCAGGATTGCAAAACTCTCGGCGCCTTTGGTCGATTGAGCAATGTGTGGAGGGACAGGGATATTTCCAGACTCGCCAAAGTCAAACTCCTCAGAACCCTTGTGTTCCCAATACTTTGCTATGCATGTGAAGGCCGACGAGAGCAACCGACTGGAGGCTTTTGAAATGCAGTGCTACCACCGAATTTTAGACTTCAAGTGGTATGACGATGTGACCAATGCAGAAGTTTTAACATGCTTTGGTACGTGCCAAAACATGCGTCTGATGCACATCATCAGGAAACGGCAGATGGAATGATTCGGTCATCTGTCACGCATGACAGTTAATCGAATACCATCTACTGCCCTGTTTGGCTTCATGCCTACCTCATGTATGTATGTATGTATGTATGTATGTATGTATGTATGTATGCATGTATGTCTGTATGTAATACAACTTTACAAGAATAAGGGATTAAAGAAAAAGCCGTACGCCTTGGTTAGTGTGCCTCTTCAAGATAAAATTGAGTGGGTAGGCAGATAGCCCGCAATATTTGGTAGCTGAATGAAAAACGTGTACTATATCAAAAATTATCATCGTCATCACAACTATTGCTATTTCTTATTATTACTTTCATCATTATTATTATTAAAGTAAACTTTCAACCCTCCATTGTTCCTAATTGACTACAAGAATCCTGACTAGCCTTTTAGAACTTTAAACTTGATGCTCAAGTTATTGATAAAGCAAAAGCTATACCTGTTGTTACAGTTGTTGAACTGACTGTTTGTTTTGGAACAAATTTACTCATATCTCATGAATACAAATGTACAAAAGACAAGTCTTGATAAAGGATTTAGTAAGTCATAAAATGTCATAAAAGTTATGAATTTTAGGAATGCCTACACTTGTCTGTTTATCAAAGAAAGGTATCGAATTTATCAAATATATCAAAAGTTTTAACTTAGATCACACTCGTCTGATTAATTAGTGTTCAGAGGCAGCTATCAGATCATCATACATCATCTGTAATCCAAGAAATAAGGAATAGACTGAGCATATGTATTTGTCCAACCAATGTGTACCAAAATTATATGTAAAAAGTAAATCAATACGACACGTTGCAATTAGCAAAGGTTGGACAAATCTTTGACTTTTGGTTGATACGGGTAAAGAATTATTTTAAAAAATTTATTGTGTCCCACACCATCCTGAGGAGAAACGTCTTTTATACCATCACATTCAAAATAATGGATTTACTTGGATTAAAACTGTGCTTGTCATGAAGTGTCACAATTATTTTTGAGGGCTGTTAGAAATTCCACTCAATGGCTTTCCTGATGTTGCACTTGTTAGCCTGTTGGGCCATGATTTAATCGATGTATGTGTAACATGTAAACAATGTCAGGTGGTTACGAGGACAAGTACAGGACTTCATACTCACAATGTCTTCTAAACTGCCAAAGTTCAATACGATCCAAGTATTAAATCGATGATAAAGTAATTTTGTTATCAGAAAGAATTTCATGTTTTCTGTACCTTAACATTGTAAGATTTCATTGTTAATGCTATGATCAATCTTCATGCACATAACAATTCAAGTGTTTAGAATAAACATTTAGGTCTTTTACGATATAATATCCATAAAATCAATATTCCTCACTTCAGCAATAGCCTACAAGTGAAAAATCTTGATTTTTGGAAAAATGAACGATATCTTATGCTTCTCATGCCTAAACTTTCCAATTTTGCAACATGTGGTTTCAGGCTGTCCAGCACACTTTAATCAAGAAGGTTACAACTAGCAAAATGACTCTGTTTTAAAAATCATTTCTAAGTTTCTCCTATCGTAGAACAAAGACCTAGACATCTACAAAAATTTTATACTTGGATGAGGTTGAATTAAATGTGGGTTTGAGAAAAGTCTTGATACAAGTTATCTGAGAAACTTACGGAGCCCCTTCTGAGTTTCCTGTAAGAAATGATATTGATCAGTTTATTCAATCGACTACAACTACAGTGGAGGAACAGCAAATGACAGCGCATGCTTCCAGGTTTTGTTAAAACATCTGAAGTCTTTCGTTGCATGATAAGGTTCACAGATTCCCCTTTCTGTCGTAGTGCTAACGTCTGGACTGATTCGAACGTTTATTTCTGCAAGTTGCGTCGTAGAATTTGTTACTAAGATTTATAGCACACATTGTAGTCAATTCGGATATGAATCCAAATGTGTGCATTATGAGATAATAATAAATTCAAAAATTATTGTTATCATAACTATGATTATTATTATTAAAATATTTACTATAATCATCTTTGTTAATTTTATCATTGTCATTATTATCACTACCATTAATGTCATGTTCATTACTAGTATCATTATTACAATCATCATTGTTATCATTATTACTGTCAGAATTATAATTGCTAACATCATTATCATGATTATTATTGATAAATTGATACCATGTCATTGTTGTGTTATGTCAGGTGTTACACAATGCCTGTAGCTTTAGACTAAGCATTAATATCAAACTTTTTACACTGATTTTTCAAAACATGCCGACTTAGAGTGGCGGTTGTGAATTCTGACATTTTCCGTACACCACTCCATTCCTCCAATGGCAGCTATGGAATTAAATTCCTTTCTGGGTCACATTCTGTAAGCTTAGCTTTGCTACTGTATTCCTAAGATCTCTTGCACGAAACTCCAAACACTGTTGAATTACTGGGTTTTATTATAGGCAGTACTCTCGCCATGATTGTTTAATCTAATAGGAGAGCTCCCAATGCGTCTCTCTTTTCGTCTCTCGTGTTTTCCTTCTTAGTAATACTGTATATGTTGTGCTTAATAACTTTCGTTTGTACTTTTGTTAATTGTATTGCACTTATGCGTCTTAAATTATGAACCATTATTTTGAGAATTTGAAATTTGAAAAGTAACCAGAACCAGTTTATTTCGTAACACGATATCAAATAGTATCCACTACTTTCCAGGCCTCCTATTTTAGAATATTTCAATATGTGATTGAATAACGTAGCTCTAGGATGTACTTCTTGCGAAATCATCAATACATATTTGCAATAAGCCTTCTTCTTTAACTGTTAAGCAATTTATATTCGCATTGCGAAATGAGTTTGAAAGAGGTTTCACACATTGAAATTTGGCAGTGAACTCTTATTTATAAATTATTAATCCGTTGGTCATAACCAAGTCTTCAAACTTTTCTAGATAGCTCATGATTCTTTACACAAAATGCCCTCGCTATTCTGAACGTATTGAGTATTTACAGTTGGTTGTGCACGATACGTTTACTAATATTGATGCATCCAAAGCATCACCTACACAGCTTCATACTTGTAAGTTTCCATTTGATGCCATGAAAGCAGATACCTTTGTACAAGAAAATTGAAATCATGGAAGATTGAGAAATTGGCTTACGATAGAAAACTCAGTAAATGGCACATCAAACAACTGAGTATATGAAACGCCTTTCATGCGCAGGGCACATAGACATGTAATGAATTACGATACTTGTCTAAATTAAACTAGTAAATGAAAGGCTTTTCCCGTTAAGCCATCTTTGCAAGATGTCGTGCGGGCTGACGTCCAATCTACGTACATTGACTTGATCTTCCTTTTATATTTTAGGTGGACATCAATCCACAGAGGACGTTGCACAAGCGGGAGAAGGCAAAAGTCCCAAAAAGACGTCATCTCGTCTTAAGTTTTCGTCTGTTCACATACCATTTCAAGGAGCTAGACATCTTAAGGGAAAAAACAAAAGCACATCAGAGACAAGTATACAAGCAAAGAAAGAAGAAGAAGGCAAAAGATCAAAATCTGTTTCCTCCTTGGTACTGAAGTCAAGTACACCTAAACTTCAATCAAGCAGGAGACAATCAGCAAGCATGGATAGCTTTCCTGCCCCGAATTCTGACGGAAAATCCTCTATTCTCCCTGAAGCAGCTTCGGAGTCCTCTCTTGACTTCTCAGTGACTCCCACCAACAGTCAGTTATCAGTCTCTGATGTCGATTCAGGTTTGACTATGGACGAAAAGATTCAAAATGAGTTAACCACCGCAATAGCTGAAAAAATGCTTTCGCCAGGAAGGGAAAATGCGGAGATAGGCACAAGTAAAAGTCATACTTCTGAACAAATTGTTTCCGAAAGTGTACGATCTACATATATATCATCTCCTGCTGTCACCAAGATCACAAGTTCAACTAGAGGTCTGGAAAGTATGGAACCTGTGATAACTATTTCGCCTACTGAAGGTTCAACATTAGCGATTTCAGATCAGTTAAGCCCAAATAGTGAGGAATTGCGATCTGTAACAACCAATGTGGTGAAAACTAGAATTGTGAAGAAGACTACAACAGTTATTACTGACGTCAAGGACCATTCATTTGGACAAACTGATGGAAAGATTAAAGAGGGAGAAACAGAAAACGAAATCGAGGGCCAAATGAAAGTGGACATTAATAACATAATATCAATTGGTAACAAAACTGTCACTAAAACATATGTTTTTTCTGCCGATGAAGAACTTCAATTGGAAAAGGAAAAATTTCCTAACAGAGGCGAATTAAATGTACAGCATGTTCTTACTGATGCAGATAGCAAGTCAAGAGAAGCCATAACAAAGGTTGTTCAACCTATGCAATTCCATATTACAAATATGCAGTATGAAGCAATTGTCCCTGATGTGGCTCAGGAAATGGAAATTGACTGCCTTGCTACTGAAAAAATGCTACCCTCAGCTGAGCAGGTTGTGCCTTTTGATGCCAATCAAAACGTTTATAAAACGACTAACCAGTCTGTGAAAGTTGTTCACACAATTGATGCAAAATCTCTTCAACAAATAGAAACAAAAGATCAGGAAGAAAAACATAAGTTTATAACTAGCCAAAAGATAAACACAGAAATGCCGATAACTATGGATTTTGAAGAGAAAGTTGAAACTTCCAAAATGCAATCAGCCAATTTAATAGCACCAAACTATGCCCCCTCAACGAGCCACCCATGTCATTCTCCAACAGCAAGGGTGTTGGTTACCTCTGTTGAGGCAATTGCTCGTGACGTCGAAAGCACTGAAGAGGACACACAGGAAGTCTCCTTGCCTTTGAGCGAGGCAGAAGACTTAAGGCAGCTTGCAAGTACAAGAACAACCTTTAGTGACCACAGGGCTGTAAAGTTAATTAAGTCCTCCCAGAACTTTAAGGGTGTGCAGAAGTGTACCGTGGTGGGAATACAAGACTCATCGGAGCTTTGCCCCATCGATGAAAAAACGAGTATGGAAAAATTAGTAAAAAGAACTGATATGACAACTGTAGAGCATAAAACAATACGAGTGCGATATCCATCAGAGCTGGAAAATAGTGACAAAACATCTACCATGGAAACTGATAGGGTTGACGGCTTGGTCACGTTGACAACCGTAAACGAACAGATGTCGTCAGAATATCAAGATGCTCAAACGTCCAAGGATAGTGACCAATATCCTGACGATGTCGAAATCGAGACTAATAATCAGATTTCGTTTGAGGTTACCAAAGTACATATCGAGGATGATACCATGGACAGGAGTAAAGAGATTGCATCTGATGTTACTAAAGGGACACCCGCTTTTGTCTCTCAAAACCTAGGACCCAGTGAACTTAAAGAAAGAGGAGGACAGATTACAGACCACCTTTTTCTTGAGGAAGTGCAATGCATGCCACTGACCTACTCTTCAACAGATGACACTCGCATACAAAACAAGTTTCAGGGGGAGACACGAAGTGTGACTTTTAAAATAATCACCGATCCTAAGGAAGTTGTAAGCGAGAGAGTAGGCACTTATTACAAAACCCGTGGAAATAATGAGTCAGATAAAGAGGTAAGCATGCCCGTTGAAATAACAGAGTCAGAAAATTCAAATGTAAACGTTACCGACAGGAAGCGAGTTTATGCTGAATTACATGGACAAAGAGACATATTACAAACCAAGGAAATTAAGTGTCAGGAATTTCGATCTACTGTTCATTTACCAAGTAAAGAATTGACACATGATGAATACGAACAAGCAAGTACTACCGAAAACACTACAGGGGGAAAAGTATTGTCACCAAGAACTGTAGAAATCCAAGTGTCAGAGCCGCACAAAACCAAACAAGAAACTCTTAGCATAAGCTCGGAAAGTTCAGAACATGCACTTTCCGATCAAGAAGCAACTAACACGGGTATTTGCTCTGGTTCCAATGAAACTGATTTTATAATACCATCTAAAATCTGCAAAACGGAAGCAGGCACATTACTACCAGTCCATTTTGAAGGTCCTGTGTTGCCAAATAGATATAATGGAGAGGCATGCGAGCAGAAATTAACAGACGTAGCAGGTAAAACGAAATCAGGTTTTTCTATTTATGACAACAAATCTGAAAGACAAGATGAATTAGACATGAGTGGTGATGATTCATCAAGCAGTTTTGCAAATCAACAGACAGGACTGATTACGAAAGAAGAACAGGATAGTGAAAGAGCATTAGAATGGAAGGCCACTTCATTTACGACTGATCGAATAAAAGCCACAGAGGTTCAGCCTTTCTTCTCTAGCATTGCTCGTGGCGAAAGGTGTGGTTTAGAGTCCCAACAGGAGGACCATGTTGATCCTTCAGCTCTGATTACTACGTCGTTAGATTTCGTATGCCCAGAGCCAAGTTATAAATGCCATGCAAATTTAAACAAAGATACAAGCATCCAATGTTCTGATCAAAGTAATGAGGTTTTTGTAGACGAAACGGAGCTACATTCAACACCAGAGGTAACTGATAAATCGATAAAGAAGAAGTCCAGAGAAAACGTGCGTGAAGAAAAGACGAGAAAACATACAAAGAAGGGACAAACGTCGGCAATCAAATTAAGTCCCATTATACAGTTTGCATCCGATCATTCTTACATCGAGTCGACAGGCAAGCAAGTATCATTACAACACCACAATACAAAGCCAGAAAGTTCTGGAGAAAAGCTAGGTGCAAATACTACTAATAACAACATAATATTTGGAGATCGTACCTCACTTACGCACTTGGCAGGCTATCAGCACATTATTGGTACGGAGGTAATCGAGGAAGAGCAGGAGCATCAATTCATGCCTCTTCTGAAAACAGAAACCTCGGAAACAAATAAAGAGGAGGAAGCAATAAAAAGAAAAGACTTTACAACAGATGGCGATCCTAAAGAACAGAACACAATTGTCTTTCGTGACCAAAATGAGGATCCAAACACAAAAGGATCAAAAGGAATACCATTGGTTCCTGAAAGAGGAGTTGGCATGGACCAAATGACGACCAAGAACGCTTCCCTGACAGAGTACGCCCATGTCCAGGAATTTGATGCAGGGGATTATCAAAGATACAAGACAGTCCAAAGTAACAGTATCTTTATCGAGGAAGGGGAGTGCAATAATGAGGGTAACAATACACATCACGACAAGGAACGTGATGGAGAAACCTTAAACGCTAGTGTTTCAGAACACAAGGCAACAAGCGATGACGGCATTATTATAGAAAAACATACAAAGGCGCTCTTACATCATCAAACGTTTGATAACATTGAACGCCCACTTGGCACCTTTGTTGCCACTATGTCAGCAAATGATCCCAAAGAAAAATATAACCTTGATACACTAATACGTTTACCAAGCAACGCTGATATGAAAACAGATACATCTGCTGCTCAGGAGCCTATTCATCATGACACATTAAAATCACACGAATACATAACGGAAGACAATGTCGCAAAAACTAAAGAGGAGCATATATATGCAACTCCGTCAAAAATATTTCAGGCAAGTACAAAACACCCATATCATGGTTCTGCTGAGCCCTCGGCACCACAGGATGTGACTCATGTGATGGATCTCGATACAGAGTTAAAATTGTCACACCAAAATATCGAGACGAAAACAGAGTCAAAAGATATCTCCTTGGGATCGAAGGCAGCAATAACTTTGCCTAAATTTGAAACTATCGCTAATACAAGACAAGAGGAAGTCGATACCATGAAGTCAGAATCTTATTTACAATCTGTGCCATCTGGCGATAAGAGACAAGGTGAAATCTCCTTTGAGATGGCAATCTCCAGAATAGAAGACGTTGTAATTGGAACAGTAGAGCAGAATGCGCATAGGCTGCCAGATAGAAGTGACGACTTACAGCAGCAGACCGGAGGAATAGAAATTTGCCATGACAAAGACCAGGCGTCATCCACAGACCAAATAAATGAAGTCGAAAAGACAGACCTCCTTGTTTCTTCTGAGTACAAGGAGGAACCTAATGCAGATACCTTAAGTGTAAGTGTATCAGAATATATAACAGAAGACAATGTTGCAGTTATTAAAGACGAGCGCATAAATGCAGCTCCTTCAATAATAATTCAGGCAAATAAAGAACACCCACAATATGGTTTTGTTGAGCCGTCAGCATCACAGGAAGTTACTCACACGATAGATCTTGAAACAGAGTCAAAATTCTCATACCATAAGATCGAGACCAACCCGGAGTCAAAGGATGTCTCTTGGGGGTCTGAGGAAGCAACTACTTTGCCTAAATTCAAAACTATTGCTAACACAAAGCAAGAGGAAGTCAATGGAATGAAGTCGGAAACTTATTTAGAATATGGGCAATCCGGCGATAACAGACAAAGTGAAATCTCCTTTCAGATGGCAATCGGCAGAAATGAGGACGTTTTAACTGAAACAGAAGAACAGAATGTGCATAGGCTGCCAGATAGAAGTGGGGACTTGCAGCTACAATCTGGAGAAGTACAAATTTGCCATGACAAAGACCAGGCGTCGTCCACAGACCATACAAATGAAATCGAAAATTCATACCTTCTTGTTTCTTCTGAGTTCATCGAGGAACGTGATGCAGATACCTTAAGTGTAAGTGTATCAGAATATATA
>JANTCA010002733.1:0-11168 GCA_024741275.1 Chironex yamaguchii | reverse complement strand
GTCGACGTGATAAGGACTGGACTGATCCTGAGCTTTTATGTTGGTAACTTTCTCTTTTTGTCGTGATCATTTGTTACAAAGATTTCTGGCAGACATTGTAATGGATTTGGGTATGTCTTCCTGTAGGTGAGTATCCAAATATATGCCTTGAGTCAAAAAATAAATTTGAAGTTTCAAAAATTATTCTTATTAGGGGTGCGCGTCAATGCATATCTCTTTCCAGGTGCATTGTCAACAAAAACTGACTTAATTTAATGTCATAAAGTAGAATCTGTTCATTTTCTTTTAAAGTCGCTTTGAACATTTGCAACATTGTGCCGAAAACATCATTAAAAGCCTTTGGTCTAACTCTCTTCAGAGTATGAATCGTCAGAAAAGAAAGTAAGGATATACGGCAACCTTTTTAATAGAAACATGTATAAAACTTGAAAATCGCCTTCAAAATTTGCGACATTGCGCTAAAATCATACTTAAACGCTTTTTTAGAGCACTGTCGCAAATTTTCAAAACGAGAAACACGTATCGAATCTAGCCAATCATAAACAAGTACAAAACGACAAAGAAAGGTAAAAAAGAAAATGAAATATCAAATAATTATTGGAAGAGTGCAAGTGAAAAAACAAACCTTTTCTACCTACAGATTCCTGTTTTTTCTGTTTCAGTGTAAACAGATGCCACTTATTCGATACTTTTCGTTCTCATACACTTTTAAGTATTATGAATTTTCCAGCAAATGTGCATCTATGGCAGAATCGTATGTTTTGGCGGCCATTTTAGCTTTGTGAGTGCGAGATGGCTGTTCTCTAGGAGGAATTGATGTTTGGCGTACGATGGCTGGAACATGTTGTTTGATCCTGTCACTTAATCGTGCGCAATCTTGAGAAGTGCGATCACTATAACAAGCTACATATCGGCGCATATATTTTTTATATACATCAATCGGAAATATTACAAAAACAGAACATAATTACAGGACGAAACCATAAGGAAAATTAGGAATACATTGCAAATTTGTGGCTTTAAGAATTAACATTAGACATTGACACGGAAATAATGAACGAACCAGTAAATTACAACATCAACTACAAGCTAAGAAAAGAAGTAAAATGATACAAGAATTTTACGAAGGTGGAAGGAGGAGGGGAAATTTCATTGAAGCGATTTAAGGAAATCTTTTTGTTGATTCGTTGAACTCAAGTGTTGCCTTAATGATCGCCTTATTTGATTCAAAAGGTAACCTTTCATCACCATGCAAGGTTATTGAAGCTAATTGCTAATTGGAAAGGTCTATATGAAATCAAAATTGTGCGTACGCAGCTGAGGAGACTATTTCTTTGCAGATGGTAAAAGTGGCAGTGCAGCAAGAAATAAACTGTGTCCTCAATGCCATCGTTTATAGGACACATCGGGTCTAATGTGTCATTGAAATTGTCCCTAAACTTGTGAAAATTAAGTGCAACTCGAAACTGTGTGAGAGTGGCTAGTTCTTTAGGATCATGAATACTAAATACTTGTTTTGGAGCGAATAATCTTATTTAATTTTGCCTTGAAGATACCTAATGAGAGTGCGTTTCGTATTTCAGGATCAATATTTTCCCATTCCGCCAGACAATTAGGATAGAGCGTTGGTTTATATTCGTCAGTTCTAGCACATATATGCCCAATCGCTGCTACATATCCGCGCAGAAATTCATATACTACTATGCTTTTTTTGTGTGGTAGGTATACAATCCTTATAAATGGTTGGCAAGATATTCGTAGTCACGAAAACAATTTTTGGATTGACAGCACAGAAACATTTCACAAAAACCTTTTTCATCTGAGCTTCCATCGGGTTTAAAACATTACCTGACCAAGAAAGTTTTACGCAGACAAGGCAGTTTTGAAGGTCAAAGGTTTTTCCGGACGAAAATTTTTAATATATTCTTGAAAATTTAGTAATCTATCCTTGAAAATTTAGTAATCCATTCTCGAAAATTTAGTAATCTGTCCTTGAGAACTCCTGGAAACAACATAGGAGAATAGATTTTAGTTTCTTTAGTCAGGATGATAGTGATTATTTATACATGTGTAGAACACAAATGTTATAAATTTACATTATAAACACTGTATTGGATTTACATTCAGCCGCCTGAAATTTTCACTTTAAAAATAGAGAAAAAAGTGCAGTTCGAAGAACTCAACAATAAAATCCAACACTTGCCTAGTATTATACATATGTAATTAAGATATGCAAGAACTATATATCCACAAGACTTTGTCAAATATTCATTAAAAACAGTCATTTTGTTTTAGATAGAGTTATTTGTGCCATGCTGAAGATGATGACAATCTATTGCCAAATTAGAGAGGGGTAGATTGTAGAAAACGGCAATGGTGGATTCGTTAACAATTTCCTTGAATTGTACCTCACTCTAGCGTTACTGGACATTAACAAAGGAGCTAAAGAGAGGACTAGGGCTATCGTTTCCTAGCCGATAGTAAGCACATATTGCATAATGAGGGAAGCACTGGAACGTACATGAGAAGACAAAATCATAACCAAACACCAGCGTGGAAACTTAAATTAATACGAGAAGAATATTGAGAACATAGAATGTATTTTAATGGTCATTGCTGAAGAGCTATGAAAGAGCTTATTCGTCATGTTCTCATGTGGAAATCAATGAATGCAACATCGAGTGTCAGCAAAACAGAGAATAGTTTATGCCGATTAATTTAAAGATGATGCAGCTTCCAATCCTACTGAACTGCCAGATATGGTAACTGACAGGATTGGATGGTGAGAGGAAGTCAAATCCGTCCATGCAGATAGCACGTACTGATCATTCTGGTAATGATGTAGTTTACACTGATCCGTCAATAGATGGAATGCAGTACCAAATTCCTCATTAAAACTTGCATAATTTGACAGTAAGCTGCCTAGTAAGCACTGGTTAGTTGGTTTATGCATGTCTATGCACACGTAGGACTGTCTTAGGTCTCATCTTTACTCTGATATGTTAATGATATTTATTTAATTTAACAACAATTAATCGGTGTGTACTTAATTCAACAACATTACATCGGTGTGCATTTAATTTAAAAGAATTAAATCGGTATGCATTTTGTGCCTCTTAGAGTTCAGTCATTACCGTGTGCGTTGGTTCCAAAAAAGTAAACAATTGAAGAAACACAGAAAAGAAGTAAACAGGGTGGTCTTGTGCAAGGAACACAAAAAAAAGCAAACAGGGTGGACCTGTGCAAGGAACACAAAAAAAAGCAAACAGGGTGGACCTGTGTAAGGAACACAAAAAATAAGTAAACAAGGTGGTCCTGTGCCAGGAACACAAAAAATAAGTAAACAGGGTGGTCTTGTGCAAGGAACACAAGAAATAAGTAAACAGGGTGGTCTTGTGCAAGGAACACATAAAATAAGTAAACAGGGTGGTCCTGTGCAAGGAACACATAAAATAAGTAAACAGGGTGGTCCTGTGCAAGGAACACATAAATATGTAAACAGGGTGGTCCTGTGCAAGGAACACACAAAGAAAGCAAACAGGGTGGTCCTGTGCAAGGAACACAAAAAATAAGTAAACAGGATGGTCCTGTGCAAGGAACACACAAAGAAAGCAAACAGGGTGGTCCTGTGCAAGGAACACAAAAAATAAGTAAGCAGGATGGTCCTGTGCAAGGAACACACAAAGAAAGCAAACAGGATGGTCCTGTGCAAGGAACACAAAAAATAAGTAAACAGGGTGGTCCTGTGCAAGAACACAAACAAATAAGTAAGCAGGATGGTCCTGTGCAAGGAACACAAAAAATAAGCAAACAGGGTGGTCCTGTGCAAGGAACACAAAAAATAAGCAAACAGGGTGGTCCTGTGCAAGGAACACAAAAAATAAGTAAACAGGGTGGTCTTGTGGAAGGAACACAAAAAATAAGTAGACAGGGTATTCTTGTGCAAGGAACTCAAAAAATTAGTAAGCAGGGTGGTTGTGTGCAAGGAACACAAAAGGTATGTAAACAGGGTGGTCATGTGCCAGGAACACAAAAAATAAGTAAACAGGGTGGTCCTGTGGAAGGAACACAAAAGATGTTGTGATTGTGACCACGGGAAGTTAGAACCCACCTCTCTGGACTACAAATTTGTTTATTGCCTGCATAGCTTCTTACATTTGTCACCATTTACACTATTTTAGTATAGAAGGAATCGGCAACCTTATCAACCCGTAAATTGATCATAGAACATGGTTTTCGTAACTTCATCGCTCTGCGTGGATTGGTAACCATTAAAAATCAATACAAGTTCTATTAATCGCTGGTTAGTTGAACAATAATTTACACTCTAACAAAAACAGTTACTCATTAGAATTTATAGCTTCAACTGTTACACTAGTCATTCGAAGTCTCTTTTACAGCTTTGTACGTTCTTGTAACAACCACAGCTGAAATGAACCCTTGTAAAGATCTTTTGTAACTTCTATGATGTATCCTTGCTGGAGCGAATTCTTCTTGATGTATCGACAAAAGCTACAGTGGTGGATTTTTCTATAATTTTCAATATAGTAAATAAATTAAACATATTTCAGAATAATTTCATTCTTCAAAATACGTATAATCCTTGGTGCCATTTAATATAATTTTTTACATTTCAAAAGAAATATTAAGTGACTGACGCAGAGATGACTGTAATCAACAAATGCACTGTCTATATTTCCTTATATATCTTGCATGTATAGAAATACTGATAGCAGATCGTTTTCTTTATAAAAGATGTCACCGTTTTGATGACCAGTAATTTGTTTGCCTTTGATTTTTATAGAAATGAGAGTGGAATTATTTACACTTTTCATTGACTATAACACCTTTGTTATAGATGAATAGATCAGCTTTTAACTAAACGTAGCTAATTTCCTTCAAATATAAATTCATCGTAAGACGCCCGCATCTTGCTGCCTCTCACTAGCCATAAAACGTTTCCTTCATTTTACAAACATGGTTTGGGAATTGTTTGAAGAAAAACCCAAGTGGATGAGAAGAATCTCAGAGTCCAATTTACTATCAAGAAATACCGTTTTCAATGGGTGATGTTAAAGTGGAATTGAGTCTGTTGAAAAGGTTTTAACTAACGTACCCTTTGCTACAGGCTAAAAACGTCAGTATATTCTATTTCTTTCTTATAAGGAGCGTTTATGCTGCACTACAGGTCTTAAATCAAACCATTATGACATCGGACTTACACTTTACCTTGAACAGCCAAAGCGAAGTTACAACATTTGGAGCATCGGTGTTCATTACCAGTTCCAACGCGTGATTCTTTTAAAAGATTCACGTCTTTGTCAGTTGCTCCTTGCATTCAATGCCATTCTTCCTATTTCATACTTCTTTTACTTTTGCACGGTTCCTCAAAGTCAGCGAAAGCTATGCATGCGAGACCAAGTATGTTAATTTTTATCATTCACTCTCTCATCTATGTTTTACTATGTTCACACACTCCATATGTATTTGGCTTATTCTGTACTCTTTTTGATCCACGTGCAATAGAAGACATCTTTTGTATTTATAACTACTGCCTTTAGTGTATTTTGAGTCACTTGACTATCTGGATAATAATTGGAATTAGATGCCCTTTCATCTTCCTCTCGGCTACATTCTGATGTAAGAGGATGCCTAAGGAATCAGTACATGAGAGTCTTCATATTCTAATATTCAGAAGCCCACCCTTCGCTCTTTTAAACAATGTTATCCAAACTATCTTCAACAAACTTAAATTCACGAACCTAAAAAACTAATCAATTAAAATAACCTTAACAGACACGGATTTACCCTATAAAAATAGTCGTTGATTAGGAATCCACGTTTTCCCTTTTACATTGACACGGATGTATGAAGGTGTTGCATTCAAAAACGCAAAAATTGATATCACCTGCCCGTTTTCTACGGCAATGTTTTTACGTTTGCTCATATGCCATTTTCCTCTTTGCATTACTGTCAGTGTAAATCAACTCCAAAATGTTTACCAACACATCAAAAACATGTCATCAAGGAGATAATAAGTTGATCAAAACTCTTGAGGGAAATTATGCCATGATGAAATTTTATTTGTAGTTGGGAATGAAACGAAAAGTAAAAAACGCATTGATTGAAATGAGCAATCTTCCATTTGAACGAATAATGACATCATACATCACTATCAATAGCATGAGTAACAAGGGTTAGGGTTAAAGATAGCTTAGGGAAGAAGATAGCGATAATCTCATTCTATAATTAGTCATAGGATAGTAAACAAAAAAAGAAAAGTTTAATAATATCAGTGACATTCCATTCAATGAAATAATTAAAGATGCCTTGCTTCGACATGGATCAGTTGCACGAAATACAATTCACTGAACAAAGGCTTTTATGACAATAATTGGCGACAACGAAATGAGTTGAGTAAATTTGTAATAACATTTTTTCTCAAGTAGTAAATCATGAAAGGAATTGATTGAATAAGATCAGTAATATTTCAACCAATAGGAACATAAATAAAACCAAGTCACTTTCTGTATATTTTTGGAGTCATTTGATGCTTAGGCTGATCTCTCCCTCTACATTCCATTTCAATGACAATTTCTAGTTCATATCTTCAGTTATACTGTGTTAATTGACTTCTTTACTACACAGGATGAGGAAGAAGAAGTAGCCCGGAAATATGCGGCTATTCTGAACTCTGTTGTACATGGACAAAAACGTTTTTTCGTTTCCTAGCCGATAAAGATCTTAACAGAAAGTTATACCCCTTCACTAAGACACCGATGGCTATTGTTCATGATCGCTCCGGAAATTGCATAACAGACAAGATGAAGTGATATCACTTTGAAACAGCTCATTTCTTTGAATTTACAAACTGTGTTTGCCTCCAGTGCAAAAGACACCTGTCTTTACCTTCCCTTGTTGAAATGATTATCATTGTTAAAGATTAGTTAGAGATTCTTTCTTTGCTACATGTTACTACATTATCACTCATGTATATTCAACTTACTGAAATAACGCTGAAATTTGCGTTCGTGGATAGGTTTTTAGATTTACACTTAATGTCTCTCTCCGAAAAACCTATCCCTTACTTTTCAAGTAATTATTTGTAATAAGTAACGAAATTTCTTTTTAGAAAGAGGAGTAATCTTTAAGATGCATGACGAGTATTGTAATCAAAGAAATGAGCTGTTTCAAAGTGATATCACTTCAAGGTGTCGGTCTCATTACAAGATAGGGTAGAGAGATTCTTTTTATATAAAGGAAGTACTTGTTTACAACCGCAGTATAGTGATATTTTCTCAAGGAAGCAATATTTCTAGGAAACTGTCAATGTGTTTAATGTCTTTTGTAGAAGAAAAAACACAAAATTTTTTATGAACTCCAAGCTGCATGTCCATGTGCTGACGTCTTGAGGAAAAATAATATTATTACGTGGTTTGATACCCACTTGCTACTTGACGTCTGTTCTGACTAAACGTCCCTTGTGACAAAACGTCTCACTTGCCAAAATTTGACCATCTACTGACACGGTATGATGGTACAAAAAGTTACAATTTACAAATGTGATGAAAATAAGAAAGCTATTTTAAATCAAACACTTTTTCTTTGCCGGAAAGTAACTGGGAAAGGAACAAACAAAAGCTATGTATTCTCGTTGATTTCATGAGACATGCATCATTTAAGCCATGGTGTTCACTTTTATTCTGTTATGTGAAAGTACCAAAACAAATCGTTTAATAAAAACAGTGAAATCATTGTATCAAAGCTCTGTGATATTTGCAAGTTATACAGTTTCTTAGTTCGTCTTGTGATTACGATATCAATTGTGTTCCCTTGTAGTTTTCATTTGAAAATAGAAAAATTCCATTGAAACTGCTCATTAACGTGTTTGAGGCCTGTGCCATTGTTAGTTTTTGGATAACGTTATCATATGAAGAATTGCTGACTTATTTTCCTTCTTCTGTCTTCTTGTAAACATACAAACTGCCTTTCTTGTTAACAGCGTGTTCATTATTTTGTTTTCATAACAAGATTGGGCAAAAATGGGATTAGTTTTCAACAGTTGTTTAAGTCTTTAATGACCAAGGTAAATGGATTGAAAAATGGAGGCATGAAAATCTCCTTGATCTCAGCTTGTCTTTTAAGTTTAAACCTACAATATATTGACCACTGCAATCAAAAGGTGTTAATCAAGAAGAGTTATTAGGTGTACAAAGAGTTGATTGCTATCAGCTACAAAGACTAGACTAATTGTTTTCTACAAACAAATAAAACAAAAGCTTAATACCAGAAATGACCTGTAGTCCTGGCGATAGAGACAAATTTCATTTTGACTCATTATAATACACAGGTAAACCAATAGTGCCTTTGCATAATAACTTGCTAGTATTTCCTTCTATGACTAGATAACAAGTGTGTAAAAGAAGCCTAGTTGTAGTCTTAACAATTATTTCACATTGTTGTACACACAAAACTAGTCTTTTTTATCTGTGGAAAGTGTAAGTTCTATAACTTATCTGAGAGAATACGATCTTACGAATAGGCGTCTAAAAGCGAGTCTCCACTGTAAGATTTTTGTGACGATCGTCATAAACCTTCGCAAAGATTTTGGTCGCATGATTTTTCAAACTGTGTGGTTGGGTTGTTTTTTTTATGCTTGGCTTATTTTTGAACGATCGCACGACAAATAGTTAAAGCAGTTTGTAAAATGTCATCAAAACCTGTCACGAATTTTTATAAAGATTGTCACAAAAAATCGTCATATGGGGATGCGGCTTAACGGTTGATGGTCAACACAAGAAGATGCCATGTTTGATACTTGAAGTTGAGTACAAGAAAAACATAAATTGCTTATTTACGACGATGATGGCTTTAAAGCAAAATTTTTGAGTTTTAAACTGAAATGCCGTGCCACTTAGAATTGACAGGTTTGGGATCAAACTTGGGGATTTCCAACGGGGGGTCTATTCAAGGATGGCGTGTGTTGAACGAGTTATTTCACATGTCAATTGGCTAAACTTTTGATCTAACAGGTAATAACAGATTAAGTATTGACCAAAGCAATATATCATGAGTCAAAAAGCACTTTGTGAACAGACCCAGGGGTGGATTAAGACGACCAGACACCGCTGGCTGTCATTCAACCACAGGACCCTCTAGTCAAAGTAAATTCCTAATGAAAGTAAACAAACAAACAAAGTTTAAATGAACCGAAATCACCCATGGCATTATTCGCATTATCATAAAAATACATGTTTTTGAACTTTTTTGATGGCGAAAACATCAGTCGAGTCATTGAAGTTCAGTGCAATTACAATTACACCTTAAGTACTTATAAGAGAATGCATACGCCTCCATTGTCTCATGCAACTTTTTACTTCATCTTTTATTGTTTTGAAAATGATTGCTTTCCGCTGCAATTTAATGCGATCATGGATGAATAGATACAAGGTTTCCTCACAGTACAAAACTTAAAAACTGTCTTCAGTAGAACTGACATCTGTAAAGCTTGGACCAGATACAGTAACAGAAAACATAACTGAAACTTGTTGATTAAAATCTTCCCACAATCGTGTCCCATATTACAAGAAAGATAGTCAATAAGTGCAAGGTCCAGTATGTCGTTCGTAAGCACAGGGCACTACACAAAATACACAGCAATCTATGCCGAGACAAATAAAACAACATAAGCACTAACGTAGGCAATATCTTACAGGACAGATATCAAGACAACCAAATTACTAAACTAACAGCGAGGAAGACAGTGAGTCACAATAATTTGGAAAGTGTAAGTACAACGTCTAATTATTTCATAGACACTGCACTGCTGACAGGCAGTCTTTCTCGCTCCCCTTTTGTTCTATAACCGACAAATCTTCAATTTTGCGAACTATACTTGAATGTTCTTCCAAAAGGTTTGCATTATTTACGTAATCTTGTTTGTTTCTGTGTAATCTTTTATCTCCTATTGTTTGTGTTTACTTAAGTGGGGGTAGTTATCCATATTTCGTTGTCATCTTGGGTGTTTATTTAAGAGACGTTATTTTAAGATAGTATGGTATATCCCATAAAATTATCTATGAATATAGTTATGCTGTTTGAGATAGGACCTATGACTGCCAAGTGTCTTCAATTTATGAATGGAGATTGTTGTTTCACTAAAGACAATAATGTTACTTGATAAGAAAGATCTTATGATCCTAAGGAAAATAATAAGTATCCTAAGAATTCAAACTATTATACTTTAACTAAATGTAATCAAGATTATGTTCGACATGGTAATTCGGTGCTGTCCAAGGTAGCCATGAAGGAATCAAAATTCTAATGTAATTTTGGTCAAGCTAGCAAGTTTCTTTTGTTTTCATGGTTCTGCAAAAGTAATTGGATTTGCTTTGGAGTCTTTTCCTTAAATCATATTGTTGTGGCATAATTACTCTTC
Source organism: Chironex yamaguchii (assembly GCA_024741275.1). Classification (NCBI taxonomy): domain Eukaryota; kingdom Metazoa; phylum Cnidaria; class Cubozoa; order Chirodropida; family Chirodropidae; genus Chironex; species Chironex yamaguchii. Next base: position 730 of record JANTCA010002733.1, on the reverse strand, counting down.
ATCCATTTTAGAAAAAGTCTAATTCTGTCTTAATCTATTGAGACCATTTAAATTCAAGTCATTCTGAAGCAAACTGATTGTATTACACATGCCTAGCAAGAATTGTTTAGTATAATGTTGTACACACGATTCTTTGTCTTAAATATTAAAAAGTACAGTGAGATTTGTATCCTCGCAGTACACGATGTCGCAGTCTCCCGGGCAGAAGAATGTGCATTGACATCTCACAAAATGTTTGTTGCAATAGACTGAACGCCTTCTGCGATGTGGACATACTATCATTTTTAGTGAGATTTACTGCCACACTGTAACCCTCTGCATTGCACGTGCAAGGCACTTTAGCAAAGTGCAATGGCATCCAAGCTGCCTTCCTCAGCTATTTTGCAAATAAAGTTAATTGTTATGGAACCCGTTGATATAACAGGATAAGGATGACTTGCTTGGCAGATGATATGTCAGAAACACGAGGTAGTTTTTCATAGTCCAGTCTGTCACGTAAAAGTTAGAATTATTGAATCTGCTGTGTTTCGTCGTCATGTGATTGTAATTTAAGTGTGTTATGCCTAAAGGTATGTGAAGTCTTGATGATGTTTCTTGAAATAGTTAACGTCTCTCTCAACAGAACTTCCATCAACATCTCTTCCATCCTCTCTTTCTGCTTTACTGATCCTTGCAGCTATACAAAATTCTAAAACTGATGCTTCAGTTTGTTTGTTAAAAGAATATGGTC
>JANTCA010002731.1:0-11170 GCA_024741275.1 Chironex yamaguchii | reverse complement strand
CCGTTCAAAATGAAGCAAATGCCTATGCCTTTTAGATGAATCACTCCTCTAAACGTTTAAAATATCACAAATGTCTAAGCCTTCGAAAGGAATAACGGTTTCAAATGTTAAAATTGAAGCAAATTTCGATACCTTACAAAAAGGTATCTACGTTCACGAGGTAGCAATTGTTTATACATTCGAAATGCACCAAATGTTTATGCGTTCAAGGGAACAGACTTTTATATGTGCAAAAAAGTAGCAAGCACGTAGCGTAAATACGTTCAAAATGTAATAAATGCTTCTATGTTCAGGGGAGAAGCATTGCTTGTAGGCTCAAAAGGTAGCAAGTGTTTAAATGTTCAATAGGTAGCAACTGTTTAAAAGGCTGCAAACGCTTATTATGCGTTCAAAGGTAGCAAACATTCATGTGTCCAAAAAGTGCAAATGTTTAAATGCTGAATAGGTAGCAAACGTTTATCCGTTCAAATGAAGGGAGCTTTTGTATGTTCAAAAGGTAACAAATGTTTCTACGTTCGCGAGGTAGGAATTGCTTGTACGTTCAAAAGGTAGCAAACGCTGATACGTTCAAAAGGCAGCAAGTGTTTATATGTTCACAAATTGGCGAATGTTTTAATGTTCACAAAACGTTTATACGTTAAAATGGTAGCAAACGCTTGTGCATTCAACTGTACCAAGCGTTTATATGTTCCAAACGTAGCAAGCATTTAGACATTCAAAATGTAATAAATGTTTCTACGTTGTAGAGGCAGTAACGTCTTGTACATTTAAAGGTATCAAACGTTTACATGTTCAAAAAGTAGCAAACGTATATACGTTCAAAGGATAATATACCTTGATACGTTCCAAAGTTAGCAAATGTTTATACGCTGTAAAAGTAGAAAACGTTTATACGTTTGAAAGGTAGCAATCATTTATAAGTTCAGAAAGTAGCAAATGTTTAAATGTTCGCTAGGTAGCAAATGTGTATGGATTCAACAGATTGCAAACGTTTATGCGCTTAAAAGGTTGCAAACGTTTATAGCTTGAAAAGCTAGCAAACATTTACATGTTCCAAACGTAGGAAGCGTTTACACATTCAAAATGTAATAAATGTTTCTATGTTCAAGTGGCAGCAATTGCTTGTACATTTGAAAGGTCTCAAATTTTTTTTAAGTTCAAAAGGTAGCATACGTTTATATGTTTAAAAGGTTGGAAATGTTGAAATGTTCAAAACGTAGCAAACTTTTTATGTTCAAAATGTAGAAATCGTTGAAACGTTCAAAAAGTAGCAAACTTATATACTTTGAAAAGGTAGTAACTGCATGTAAATTCGGAAGGTAACAAGTGCGTAAGGTAGCAAATGTTTATACGTTCAATAAGTAGCATGCGTTTATGCGTTCAAAATGTAATAAATGTTTTTATGTTCAAGAAGCAGCAATTGCTTGTACTTTCGAAAGATGGAACACGTTTATACGCTCAAAAATTAGCAAGCTTTAATTTATTCAAAAATTCAAGCGCTTATGCGTTCAAATCGTAACAGATTTTTAGATGTTCAAAAGGTAGCAAATGCTTATAGGTGCAAAAGGTTCCAAACGTTTATATGCTTAAAAAGTAGGAAACGTTTATACGTTCAAGAGGTAGCAATTGCTTGTACGTTCAAAAGGTAGCCAACTTTTATGTGTTCTAAAGATAGCAATCGTTTATGTGTTCAAAATGTATCAAATGTTTCTACGCTCAAGTAGGGGCAATTGTTTGCACGTTCATAGGTAGCAAGTGCTTAAATGTTCATAAGGTAGCAAATGTATATATGCTAAATAAGTAGCATGCGTTTATGTGTTCAAAATGTAATAAATGCTTCTGCGTTCAAGGGGTAGCAATTGCTTGTACATTCAAAAGATAGCAAACGTCTATACGCTAAAAATTTACCAAGCTTTAATATATTCAAAAATCCAAGCGTTTATGCGTTCAAATGGTAGCAAATGTTTTAATTTTTAAAAGGTAGCAAATGCTTATAGGTTTAAAAGGTTGCAAACGTTTATATGTTTATAAAGTAGCAAACGTTTGTGCGTTCAAGAGGTAGCAATTGCTTGTACGTTCAAAAGGTAGCAAGTGTTTCAGTTTTTAAAAGATAGCACACTTTTATGTGTTTAAAAGATTGCAATCGTTCAAATGTTCAAAATGTAACAAATGTTTCTACGTTCAAGGTGGAGCAATTGCTTGTATGTTCAAAAGATAGCAAATGTTTAAATTGTCAAAAGGTAGCAAGCTATTAGATGTTTAAAAACTAGCAAGCTTTTATACGTTTTATATGTAATAAATGTTTCTACGTTCAAGAGGTATCAATTGCTTGTACTTTCAAAAGGTAGCAAACGGCTATATGTTTAAAAGATAACAATCGTCTATACGTTCACATTGTAACAAATGTTTCTACGTTCAATTGGGAGCAATTGCTTGTACGTTCAAAAGGTAGCAAATGTTTATATGTTCAAAAGGTTGCATATGTTTATAATTTCAAAAGTTGGAAACGTTTATACGTTCCAAAGATAGCAAACATTTATGTGTTTAAAAGGAAGCAAGCGTTTATATGTTCCAAATGTAATAAATGTTTCTACGTTCTAGAGGTAGCAATTGCTTGTGAGTTCAAGAAGTAGCAAGTGTTTAAATGTTCAAAAGGGAGCAAACGTTTGTCTGTTCAAAATGTAGCACGTTCGTATTCGTTGAAAAAGTTGCAAATGCTATTCATACTTTGAAGAAGTAATTTTTTTTCTTTGGAAAATGCTCTATACAATGATTTTGAATGTTGTAATCCTGATTTAACGATTGACTTGTCTTTGATGGCATTCCCTAATAGAAATTTTTTTGTCTGTTGTGTTCTGTCAAAGGAGGAAATGTTTTTGTCATTTGGCTACTGATGTAAGTCCCAAAAGTTTACAGACTCCTGGATCCTTGCCCTAATAATTGGAAACGTATTTTCCGGAGAAAGTAGTTGTTCATAATTTCCCTATTTATAGGCTATATTTGACACTCCGTGTATTGTTTCAAGTATTTGGGTTCCACGGTAAATATGGAAAATGATTGCTCAGAGGAGATACGAGCTACGCTAGCAATGGCTAGGACTGTGACAACACAGGGCTGTCTCCAATCTGGACTGCGGCAGAAATTAGCTTACAACTGAAGAAAGCCCTCATGAAATATGTTGTATTGAGCGTCGCGCTCTCTCGATCAAACAGTTGGTCACTAAAGCAAGCTGACAAGAAGACCATCTCTGCATTCAAACTTTGGTCATGGCGCAGACTGCTCAAGATCAGTTGGAGACGAAGAAAAACAAATGAATGGGTTCGCCGGGTGGTAAAAGTCCCAGAAGCAGAGGGCCTGCTGCACGAAATTAAAAAAAGAAAATTGAGGAAATACAACCATTGGAAAAGAAGACCAGAAAGCCTAGTGTTGACATCAATAGAGGGTGAAGTGGATGGTATAGCAAGAGAAGGTCGTAGAAGAACTGCTTGGGTGGACAACATCAAGGAATGGATAGATGTTAGAATGAAAGCAACTAGAGAAAGAGCAAGAAGAAGAATGCCATTTAGGACTATGGCTTACAAGAGGAGGAGGAGGTATTGTTTTTAAATTCTAAAGCTGTCCTTGTCGGAGTATGTTTCGATTTGATTATTTACAATTGAATTTTCTTAAATGAACAAATAGTGGAAACAGTGGTATTGTCATATCGTTTACACAAGATATTTGCAATTAATTTACCTTTGGAAAATATTAATCGTATAAAAAGTACGTATCTTGTTCTTCTTTGGCTTGTGTTTTGCTTTTTGCAGTATAAATATTGGATGCAAGTAGGCAACTGCTATAATTACTTCTAATTATCATCCTGTTAGAACTTGTATCAAAATGTAACGTCACATGAAAAAAAAGGAAACTGAAATCCAATTATTTGTCAATTACTTCATAATTCGGTGTGTCCGCTATAATTAAATTCTAAGTATACACTTTTTTAACACTTTGCGTAAAAGTAAACGTGTTAAATTTTTACATAAATTTTTCTGGAGGAAAAAATCACGTGCAACATCGACTCTTTTGGCAAGAGCTTCACAGTGTACCCACGAGTGAAATTTTCTCGTCATATTTCAGAACCCACTGCCTTGAACGTTCTCTCAGGCAAGTGATATTGATCATGTTTTAAGGTAAACATGACACATAAAAGGTCAATGACATTTCTGAGCAAGACGTATGTCACCTGTAACCTCGAGTGACGCTTGACGAGTTATTAGTGACTAAAGTGTATGAATATTGCTTCCTAGACTGATCTTCAACTTTACATTCCTAATATAATAAATATGTTGATCTATCATCTCCTAGTAAAATCCCTAGTCGTCTAACAGCTGCTTATCATTCAATTCAACTTGTGGGCACATTCACCGTTTTGTTTCTGGGTGCCTTTGTAAATAGCTTTAAAAAACAAACTCTTGAGCCTTTGACGACCTTTTTCTTTCCAAAACATGTTTAGTTTAAATCTCTATCCTTCGACTAAATATTGACAGTGCCAACAATGATCTGAAGTGTTCCAAAAATCCCAAAATGACGACATCAAAGTATTGTGTTCTCATTAATCCATGTTATGAGAAACATCGTAATTTATCTTACAACAACAGCATAACAAAGGAGAGTCTACCAATGTTTATTAACCACTATGTATAAAACAATCCCTCTGTTTAAACTTATTGATTGCATGGGCGTTTAAATTATGTAACAAATCCGACGACATTATACAAGTACGCTAGAAATGCGAGTATACATAATATATAAACAGATATCTACTCTTCAGTATAATCTCTGTTAATTCACTTAAAAATTAGAGCAGTCCGTTCCAAATATAAACTTAGACATCCAAAACACTTTGTACCTGTGATCACTATTGCACACGTGCTTGATCACCCTTGATGTAACCATAATTTCTTTTATGTTTTCTGTAGATCTTTCTACGTTTATACATTATCAATAGATTTAGTTCTCTCTAAATGGTGCAGATTTGCTACCTTTGTTGGTTATTACTGCTTGCATGTCTTCTACATGCAGTTGCTAGTAGCCAATGGCATCTTGAACAGAGTGGCTTTACATGGCTTTAAATTTTCATTTTATATTTCTTTAATTCTACTTTGAAATCTCCTTAATTCTACTTTGAGATCTCCTTAATTCTACTTTGAAATCTCCACAGTTATCTATGCTAATCTTCTTGGTTTCTGCACTACCTCGGTGATAACTGGCGATAATTAATGTCCTTACCTTGTTTTTAAATTGGAACAGATTGTCTTTTCTAAATTACGTCTACAAAGTTTTTCTTCATACAACCATTGAATGTTTATCAGAATCAACACAAAAGAGTCAAAATCATTACTTCTTCAATCACAGCGGCCAGTATCTATAGTAAAAGATCCAAAGACTAAATCATATGAAGGGACAAGGATTTTGAAGAATACTGTCTCGTGGGGGGAAAAGAAATAGACAGATATATCTTGTAAAATTTTGAACTTGGTACGTTTGTCATAATTTTGTCATGTGTGTGTTATCATTTTCGCATGCAAAATACTTCATTTTCCTATTTCCTTGCATTAATAGGGAAAAAATGGATCAATCATACGGTTTTTCAAATACACTCTCTCGAGGAGAGACGACATTAACCTTCTCCTTGCAATAATGTCTATTGCAAGCAATTATTGGTACCATGAATAAAACACCATTATGTTAATAACGTTATGTTTATATAAGAACAACCAGTCCTAAATATATTTAGTCGGGTGACGGAACAGCTTCATTTTACTCAAAGATACAAATTGGCTATAACATAGGCCTACAAATAAAATACCACTTCAAAATACACCTACTTCGAGACTTATCCTTCCCAGTCCCACCCTAAATGGATGTTTTTAGTGCTACCCCCGTTTATGCCCTTCCAAAAAAACCAGTTTTATTTCAATATTGTCAATGTTGAGGATGAATATCAGCTCGTTTTGACATGTTTGTGGTCATTGTCGGCAACTTAAGTTGAACAAATGTTATTCAATTTGCGTATATCTTGCTGTGAAATACTTCCATCGACCGTGTTTTCTACGGTGTGTCTACAAGCTTTTAGGATTAAAATCAAAAGAACATAAATAATTGCCAAAAGGCTCAGCAGTGTTAGCGTAAATCTGCAGATTCTGTGTCAGGTGTGAGTCGGGTTAGGGAAGTACTCTAGACCTCTACGGGAAACAGATTGACAGAACAGTTACGGCATACCCAAAAGGAGATTCCAGAGAGGCAGGTAGATAATGAAAAAGAAAACTGCGTTTTTCGATTATTGGTGAGTACTGTTAATAAAATTGGTTGCGGTTTATGGATGGCGATTCTCATCTTATCTGCATCTAATATGATTTAGAGGTACTAATCAGCGGCAAACTAGATCGGTTTTTCAGTAATACATGTTACACAGTGGTGCGAGGGTTTTTAACATGATTGAGAATAGCTTGAAGTAAAAGACCTTTATGACAGATTTTTAAATAAGATGGAGCGAATGTGAAAAATTGCTATGTCAAACACGAATGTGTTTGTTTTGCTCAATCCGTATGCCACATGTAGGTCAGTGTCACGTTTAAAGACTGGGTAATGAATTAAACGAACAAATCATGGTCAAATATTCAAACAAGTGACAGATTAGCTATGTCTCATCGTTACCATGGCCTTCATGTCGAGAAATTATGTACAAGGATCTTGCAGAAGCAGACAGTCATCTTTACGGAGTAGCAGAGGTGGTAGGATCCGACTCAGAACTTTTTCAAGAGTAATAAAGTGGATTTGGACCGTGTTCCTCTGACTTCGTGAAACCATTTGGAGACAGCCACTTGCAAGAAAGGACAAATTCAACAGATGGTGATTAGGATTGAAGCATTTATGTACAATTAAAGTAAAGCTCTTTATGTAGTGTATAGATTATTCCCTACGAAATGTACAGCGACATTGACTTCAAAGCATTTACAAGTAGGTAAACTTAAAGAGTCAAACAACTCGATTCTAAGTACTATTAGAATACATACAACGCGGTTAGCTGTAATCTTGTCTTTGCTACAGTTTCCATACCAATTGGCGATAATGAACCTTCATGATACTGGAGAGTTTGGTGGAGAAGATGCTAAAGACAGACTTGTACTCAATGTAAGTGGAGTTAAATTTGAAACTTATATTAGTACATTACAAAATATACCCGACACTAGATTAGCATGGTTGACGGAAAATATAGATCCAGAACCATCTCGAAGAAAAGAATATTTTTTTGACCGTCATCCCGGAGTGTTTGTTCATATTTTAAATTATTATCGAACGGGAAAGCTTCATACACCTACTGATATTTGTGGTCCAGCTTTTGAAGAAGAGCTGAATTTTTGGGGAATTGATGAAAAACAAATGGAACCTTGTTGTTGGGAAGGTTTTACGAAACACCGAGAAGCTGAAGTAAATCTTCGTAGCTTTGAAGGGCCAGGATTTGAAGATTTACGGGTACGAGAACGGAAAGTATCAACGCTTTCAGTTCATGAAGGATGTTGGATTTGGGAACATTGTGACAGATTGTGGCGTGTTTTAGACGAACCCCATTCTTCTAAATTGGCTAAGGTAAGTCCAGTGTTGGTATAACTATATAATGATGTTATGGTACCTGTTACAAAGCAGCTTGCACTGACGTAGGATGTTCATATTTATCTGACCGTCATTCACAATGATCTTGCTCTTTCTCGGTTATAAAATCAGCATTCTAAAAACTAACAGTCAATAGCAACTAACAAATACAGGTGGATTCAATGTTCACATTAAATCTCTCGTTACAATCACTTGCTTGCTTAACATTCGAGGAAAAATATTTTTCGACCACTATAAATAAACACCGAATAAGCAAATTAAGGCCAGAGTTGTTTGGAAGATCAACAATATTTAGCAAGGTATTTCCAGGATATACATGTATCCGTTCGCTTCAGAACAGGATGAAATACTTCATAAGGTAATATAAAGTAGTTGACATGCTTTTTAGTATCATTACTTATGCCTTCTACTCCAAATTCTAGAGACGTTCTACCTTGCAAATTGTGATTGCTAATTACGGCATTGTTATTGACGCTCAAATTTTAAGCTCCTAAGTCCAAACACATTGACGATGACCGTATGAAACAGAAATTTCAAAAGTACGTATAAAATACACCTCAGAAAAATTGAACACAGTTACTAAATGAAAGACACAGTTATAGTTTTTTTCATTTGAAGACGTATCTCGTATTTTTAACAGCAACAATGTAAATTCTATATTTAAGAAAAAGCATCATTTATCGTACTATAAACCGGGATTTTCTTGTAAGTCTACAACTGTTTAAAATGTTACCTTTGCAAATGTTGCAGTCTAGGCCAAAATACAAAGTAAGTCAGCCAGACCATCTTTTTTATCAAAAGAGAAAATTATCCAGCTGCCAACGGCCGTCAAAACAGAGTAAAAAGATTGTTTTCGTATATTTCGTTAAAAGGTCAGAGTGTTGAAGTAATCTAAAAATTCTGTTTGGGATGTTGACCATAACTTTGTAGCGTTTGGATGTCGCGGAGTCGCTTTTCACGCTAAATGCTAACATGAATAGTATAATTGAAAACATTTCGTAAAGCTTTCCATATTAGAGGGTAACGACTAAATGTTAAACATTGGTTAGAATAGAATTTCATCTGGGTTCTTGACAGCCGAGCAAGAGTACCTGCTGACGAACTATTTGCTTATGACGACAAAAGTTCGTTCTGCTCTAGTACAAGGATAAAACTTAAACAGCTTATAAAATATTTTATTGCTTTTTCTAACAACTTTTCCTCGTTATAACCCGCGGACAAAATTTTAACTTAAGACAAGAGAGGAAATTACGAATCCATTTATTTAATGTGAACTTTTGATACTATTTTACAAGCCTAATGTTTACTGTTCCATCTAGAAAGTTTATCGTTAATGATATGAGAGATTGATACTTGTTGAACTCTTAAGTTGAAATTTCATGAGAAATCTGAGAGGTCTACTTTAAACATAGAATACGTTTGTTCTTAATCATCGGTCAATATGGATTCCCAAAGTCCAAGGATTTAATCAATGAGCCCTAATTTGTGAATCACAATCTCTACTCTACGTTCAAAGTGCTTAGTCAACCTACAAAAAGTAGTGGGAGCAAATTATCCGAGCCGACCATAGTAGTTGTTTGTTCATATGACACTCAAATAAAAGAAATGAATGAATGTCCATAAATCTCATCTATCTATCATCCTCCCAACGACAGATTATCTTTTGATCATACATTTGTATACTTCAAATGATTTTCAATTTGTATTTCTTGGAAAGTATCCATGATGGCCCTTTACCCACCCCTTGTAAATGAACTGGCTTCACAACGTTGACGTTAAACAGAAACCTTGTCCATGGTTGCCGTCGTTCGCTCGCTCTTTGGACAAATAATGCTTTTAGAGCATTATTCAAGAAAATATGTATAGTATTAAATGAGTTCACGGCTAATTTGACTTTGCACAGTGGCAAAACTGTGACTAGTAGGCAGAACATGAGCAACGCCAACTACTCTCTGACCAATGCGTCTGTTTGAACAAATTTAGAACGACATTTTCCTCAGCCACAATAATACTTCAAATCCGACATCAAATGGTATCTTTGATTTAATCGCTTCTTTCTTCGTTTAAGAGCAGAAATCAACTCAAAAATCTTAAACGCGTTGCTATTGTCCAGATGAGCAGGTGATAGTTTTTCGACAGAATCTCTCGTATTTACTGCAAGAGACAAAATAATCCCTTTCTTGAGGCTTGCCTACATATTTACGCGAAGCTTGAAATAAACGAAGAAACTTAGCTCTGTCTAATACTTCACAACTAATACCAGAAAATCCAAGGTCAACTTGGATAACCGCCAGCGTTAACTGAGGGGTCAAACAGGAAATATCTCAAGGCAAAAAATTATCATCGCTATGTATACGATAGTTCACAGGCTGTGAGTGTCCTACTGATGACTTTAATAATACGTAACAGACCTAAACTCAAAGTTAGAAACTTTTATCAATCATACACGAACTGACAGTTAATAATAGTATTGACCTGACAGAACAGGTTAGTTGCAAGTGAAAAATACATTTGTTCTTTGTGACGATATTTTATGCTGTGCAACAATAAATGAAAGATACTGGACAAAAAGAAAGAAAACAGTAGCGATAATAGTAGCAGCTGACGCAGTAACAGTAGAAGTAGTCGTAGTAGTAGTTCTAGTAAAAGTAGTGATGTGTAAGCTCAATTTAATTCTTTGTGACATTAAAATACAATCTCAAGTCTCATTTTACAGGTAACTTGGAATTGACTACTTGAATCTTTAACCCAGGAAAAAAAAATATATATACTTAACTAATACAATATTCTAGTATTATCCAATATAATATAATACAATATAATAGTAGAAGTATTAATAGTAGTAGTACTAGTAGTAGTAGTAGTAGTAGTAGTAGTAGTAGTAGTAGTAGTAGTAGTAGTAGTAATAGTAATAGTAATAGTAGAAGCAGCAGCCGTAGTAGTAGTAGTAGTAGTAGAAGTAGTAGTAGTAGTAGTAATAGTAGAAGCAGCAGAAATAGTAGTAGTAGTAGTCGCAGGGCTGGTCCCAGTAGTAGTGGTACTAGTAGTAGTAGTAGTAGTAGTAGTAGCGGCAGTAGTAGTAGTAGTAGTAGTAAGAGTAGTAATAGTAGAAGCAGCAGCCGTAGAAGTAGTAGTAGTAGTAGTAGTAGTAGTAGTAGAAGTAGTAGTAGTAGTAGTATTAGTAGTAGTAGTGGCAGTAGTAATAGTAGCAGTAGTAGTAGTAGTAGTAGTAGTAATAGTAGAAGCAGCAGCCGTAGTAGTAGTAGTAGTAGTCATAGGGGTGGTCCCAGTAGTAGTGGTACTAGTAGAAGTAGTAGTAGTAGTAGTGGTAGTAGTATTAGTAGTAGTAGCAGTGGCAGTAGTAGTAGTAGTGGTAGTAGTAGAAGTAGTAGTAGTAGTAGTAGTAGTAGTAGTAGTAGTAGTAGTAGTAGTAGTAGTAGTGGCAGTAGTAGTGGTACTAGTAGTAGTAGTAGTAGTAGTAGTGGTAGCGGCAGTAGTAGTAGTAGCAGTAGTA